>JAHDVE020001099.1:0-29576 GCA_022606495.2 Halesus radiatus | reverse complement strand
ATTGTCAAATGTTTGCAGTAAATTTTACATAGCAGATGGACAAGGTTATGAGGTACAGAGGATGTAAATAAACAAATAAGGATTTCTAGAGGGTTAATTACGATAGATAAACTTACACAGGCCGAAGTTATCGGTGACTCTCGCAGAGTTGGGTCCGGTGTAGATATTGACAACCATGGGGTACTTGGCTCCGTCGGGATTCTCCAGGTTGAGCTGGGGGGGCAGGAACAGCTTGACGGTGGCGAGGGCCCCCGGCACGGCCACATGCAGATAGCGCTGCTGCGGCACGTAATACTCCTCGAGAAGAGCGCGCAGAGCGGCGTTGTCCTGCCACACTTGGACGCGTTGGTCAGTCTACATCAATTTCTTAATTAAATGTGATATATTTAACATTTATTCACACAAGTTCGTTATACTCGAGAAAACAAATTAAATCGTTACCAATAATATACAAACCAAACCGCTGCCGCGAGTTTTTGCTGAATTTTTGACATCGCACACCCCGCGATGATAAAACAGAACAGTTTTGAACAAACGTAAAAAGGGCACAGTATGTTCATCGTAGTATGAATCGAATTGCAAACTTTCATGCGTATGGGGGGAATTAACCATTTCTACTATTCGCGTCTACACGGCGATTAACATAGGACTCTAGGTCATTAATTCTGTAAGATACCATCAACCTTAGAATACTTTGTCCCTAAAATGTACATGTTACCCAATTTAATAAAAAAATGGAGAACTAACTTTTAGAAAGAGATGGATGCTGAAAAAGTGATGGTGTGAAAAATATTTTTTGTACTAATCTTTTTTTTCTCCAATTTTCTCTATATTTTTTGTACAAGTTTTTACTTATTTTTTCTAATTTTATTTTTTTTATGAATATCTTTAGTCTTTGATTTTAATAATAATGTAATATATATGAAAGAATCCTACATTAAAAAATATAGATTGTTAGAATCCGCTGACAAACTGATGTTTATTAGTATATTATAATAAAACAAATTTAAAACTTTTTTCCACTTTTATTAGTTTAAAAGGTCTTTACTGTAATATATATTGCAATATCGAAACATAAAGTAACATAAATATATTTTAAAAGGTAGGGTGAAAATCATAGACATGAACAGCGATAGCATAGGATGGGTACTCACAGTTATATCCGTCGGAGTTCATTAATCAAATTCTACTACTGCTTCAATGATTAGTAACCATACCCATAAACATAAGTACATTCTAGCTTTCTCATTTCTCTTCTCCTCTCCCTTTTCTCAACCGTACAATATACCCACATCGGAGATGTCAAAGCCCCACCGAGAATGTTGTGTCCCATCAATGAAGAACGCGGCAGTTGAATAAGAATTATATACACTGTACGAGTATATATTTAACTTCAATGCTCCCTTTGACCCTTATGAGGCGATTCAAAATTCATTTTTCCGATCTGCACCATATTTTTTAATTACACCCACGCTCGCATATGTTACATTCGTAGCTCTAGTCATTCTAAAGACTTCCACCCGAATTGAAGTAACTGGCGTTTTAGCATGAGAGTATCAATTGATTCCAACTTACCCTAGCATCATAAATGCCAATCAGTGCCGGTGTATCCCCAGATTGGCAGGAGAGTGTGTAGTAGCTGACTCCGGGGGGAGCGGAGGCAGAGGCGTACGTGCAGAGGGCCCCGGTGGGCAGGATCACGCCGCAGGAGATGCAGCCAGACCTGACTCCGGCCACGAACAGGTGACGCTCCCACGGGAGTCCCTCACGGGTACTCAGGTAGTAACTGGAAATAAAATTAAGACAGGTAAACATACAACCTTTGCATCTATTTTTTTTTAAATAAACCACCAACTCGAGAACCTATTTAAGTCATCATTACATCTGAGAGCACTCCGCTCCGTCCCAGGGCCCAGAAGAGTGAGGAAAGTGGATAAACCTCCGGGGAAATATTCCAACATGGTAACGGGCATGGTTGTTCACTTTAAACCATAAGAATTATACAAATATTTTTACACAATTTTTTTTAATTTTATGTTTAATTTCGCCATTAAATAGTGGATTATTAAAAAAACTCTTCACGTAAAAGGCCGATGGCGAAATAAAATAGCACATTGAATTGTTTTTGACAGTAAAACAGTTAAAACAGTAGAGTTAAGGAACACCTAAGGTGTTTAAATAATGATAATTCTTCTGAATTGCCAATCATATTTTGGACACCGATCATTCTTTTGATATAAATAAAGGTTCAAAAAATTTACAGACAAATACAACCGGTTTACAATTTGACAAATATGAAATTTTAGAAATTAGAAAAATTGTTAAAATAGCTATCTCTTGAATTTATTTTCATATTAATGTAAAGAGTAAAAAATAGTTCTTTACTAATTTCTAATATGAATTTGTTATTCAATGTTTCATAATATTTTTTTAATAACATCTTTGATTAATTATTACCTACTTTAATCAATTTTTGTTTATGTTTATAATCTGTCTATTCTTAAATTATTGTGTTCTGTGTTTATCATTTGACTAAACTTGATATTACTGTTTTTTAGTATTCTGTATATCCTGATAAAGAAAGTTTCGCTTTCGAAACATGTTGATACGTATATATATTATTAATAAAGTGATGATAACAAAATAATTTTTAATTCTTTGAGTAAAATAGTTTCTTAAAAATGTTTAGCTCACCATGGAAATAATGTTGCAAGCTGAAAAAAGCTGAATTAATCTAGAAAATTTTGTTTGAAAATGTGTTTTTCTATTGTAGCTAATTTCTGCTTCATTCAGTGAGAAACGGATTAGTATGTACGGGATATGTGTATAGAATAGATAAGTATTGGTCCTTACATCAGTCCAAGGTCCTGGTTCCATCCCACAATAGAGATGACCGTCTTCTGTCCCGCTGAGACAGCCTGGGGTCCAGAGTTGGTGGAGCCTTCTGCAGCCCGGATGTACTGTGCCAGGTGGAACCAGTCCCCCAGGCTGCCGTCTCCGGCCGCCAGGGGGACGATGTCTAAGAAGATCTTGCCGTCATTGGAGAACAGCGGGGTGGTCACGTCGATCCAGCCTTGCGGCTCTTCGCGAATTACTTCCTGCAACAAAAATAATGATTAAGGCGATGCAATGGGAAGTAATGCAAAATCGTGTGTTTTCGGTTTGAGAATTTGTGGGCCTAGAAATATCATAGATAATTTAATTAAATAATGCAAGTAGATCACACCTTGGCCTTTCATTTAATCGTCCATTTTTTTTGGTATGTCTTTTTATAAGCTTAGAAAAAAATTAAGTTTGAGACTTAAAAAAAATATTTAAAGCACAAAATCTCCTACTTATGAACTCTTTTTCCCATATTTTCGCATTGTTCATTGTGATAAATTAAGTTTTTTAGAATATGACGGTAAAATATTTTAATAATTATGTCTGAGCTTCACAGAATAGAATAAAACACGCATTTTGGTGATGTTTTTTTTGCCGAAATCGAAATATGCGGCCGATATACAGCGGGATTTTGAACCTTGTCGCCACCTGCATAAGGAGCGCGTGATTTCATTAAAATTTTAGCCGGTGGATGGCCTTAATGTTAAGGGGATCGGCTGCGGTGCCGGTTTCAAACAGAACTGAATTTTGGATTGGAGGCCAAAATACACATCCAAATGGAAAATCTATTTTTTTAATTAAAGGTTTAGTAAATATCTAATACGGATGAGAAGTATTTTCTTAATTAACCTTCAAAATAGCCAATCTCGCTCAATCCGGCCTCTACACATTGGCCGTTCATTACAAGTTTGGCAGGCGATTGTGACGGACGTTCTGCGCGAAGGATAAAACATGACTGAACTATATTTAAAATGACGAAAAAGACTATAATATGCAACTAACCAACAAATAATTGCCCAAATATGCATTATACATATTACGCTAATAATAATAATAATTGGATAATTTGTATAGCGCCGTTTTTCATGAAAAATCACCTCGATAGCGAAATTCATGTAATCCGATGTATAATCGGGGTTAGTTGTTATATTTATTTGCGCGGCAATACGACTCTATCGAGTTGGCTAAATACGGGGCTAAAATAAGCGCAATAGTTATCCGTTATATTTATTTCCGGTATTATGAGTACCTAATGAGAAACGAATTGGGTCAATAATATTATAAATTTCGAAAGACTTCCTATGAATATCGGTAGATTTTACGTAAAATGGCATCACTAGTTTGGAGTTCGTAGTTGGAACGTTGACCGATCGTGTAGTTGCCCGATTTTAGTCACTATACGGTCGGTCAACGTCCCAACTCCAAACCGAGTTCGGGTTGGGATGTTGGGCGATTGTATGGTCGTAGCATAACATTTCTCAATATTTAAGTGGATATCATTGGAAATACACCATTTACTGAGTGCGTCAAGGTCATTTTGAAGCTGTTGATGATCGGAAATAAACTTAATTTTACCAAATTTTTTGAGACATATCCTTGAACAAAGGGGAACTGTAGGGAGACAGCAGGAGACCGACTAGAATAAAGGATTTATCGAGTGATGGTCATGTATCTCCGAGAGTTATGGCATCGCTGACAATGAAAAATATATTTCAATATTTTGTTACTATTATGTGTTTTGTTATTATGAAATTAGTAAAATAAAATTTTGTTTAAATCTGTGAGTTTCGTTATGTTCTTCATAAATGCATGTTTTTGGATTATAGCTATATATATATAAAATGCAAAGGTTATGTAAAATTGCTACGTTTGCAGTCGACTCTTTTCATACGCGAAATATTCCAGAATATTAAGCATAAAATTATGCAATATTTTAACAAGCTTACTGCATGGATTGCATACACGTATCATTATATCGGGTTCCACACTGCAAAAGATGTACATGTTTAAAATGTGCACAGTGGAGAGCATTTATTAGAAACACAAAGCATTTGTTGATCCGCTCGTAAAATAATCTTTATTGAGTTATACCCCCTCACAAAAAAATGAATTTTCTTTTAAGTCAGCTTTAAAATTGAACTAATTAAACCATTCGAAATAAGAAAACCTAAATTTAAAGCACCCCAATTGGTGACCATTTAGTAGGATATTTCACTACATTAGCATTTGTTGATCCGCTCGTAAAATAATCTTTATTGAGTTATACCCCCTCCCAAAAGAAGTAATTTTCTTTTAAGGCAGCTTTAAAATTGAACTAATTAAACAATTTGGAATTAGAAAACCCAGATTTAAAGCACCCCAACTGGTGACCATTTAGTAGGATATTTCACTACTGATGCGTTTTATACACTAGCACATGCCCGAAGCCCGCAACCGAACTACCATCAGACACTAACAGTAAGATGCAAACGAGTTAAAAAGGTGATAGAAGAATCAAATTTATTAATATTATTATTATTAAGTTCCACGATTCTTTTAATTGTCTCAACGTGGCCTGACTGGAGTTTTAAAATAGCTTTTAATGCCGAAACAACCGTCCCAATATTAAACAATTAATTAACATATAATGATAGCCAATTACAGCAGTAATACACAACCCGTGGCCTGTGAACCCTTTTCGTGCCAATTGGCATAATATTCATCGGTTGCTCTATTTTGAAAAGGGTTTTAGAGGAAAACTTTACTCTATCTTCAATGTTTTAAATAAAAAATAAGAAGCTTTCTTACATGTCTTTAAAACTATGGAATTTTGTGGTTGATATTAAATGAAGATAACTTTGCTTTTTTTGTTGTTTGGATTTATTTTTAATGAATGTAACTCAATTTTGTTTAATATCAATTTTTCTGAAAGATCAAATTTAACTGCCCTACCCATATGAATCTACTTGATACGGCCGCTATATTATCGCCCAAGCGCAAAAAGCCGTATCCCGTACCTTCAGGTACAAAAAAACCATACCCTATACCCACAAAACATTCGTATACGTCATGTTTGTTCCTGCGTCATCTCGTTTACTATTTTGAGGCCACCCGAAGCTAACGGATGTGTATGGGTATTTTCGTCTCTTCCGTAAAAGTTGGTATACTGTAAACACGTATTGTTATTGCGAAATCTAATGAAGAAAAAAACTATGTTTTTTTCAGCTACTTTTTGAATAATGACCCAAAAGACGGCCGGTTTTAAACCTAGCAATATTTTGTATTTTCGCGTCATATACTCCTTTATTATACTCCTTTCTTCGTTCATTCGCTCTACATGCCCAAACCATCTAAGCTTCCCTTTCTTAATCTTACTCATTACGCTTACATCAACCTTAATTCTTTACGAATCTCAATATTTTTCACAGGATCATACATGGTTTAACACACATTTGCATCAGAGATCTCATTTCTACGGCATTTAGTCTACTTTCATCCTTCCTCTGCCAATTCTATGCCTCACTGCCATATATCAGGGTTGGTATCAGCACTCCATTGTGGACTGCTAGTTTCGCTTCTTTGTACAACTTTTTGTTAGCACCAACGCGTTCAGTCCTCCGTTAATGGAGTTGCCTGCATTCGCCCTTCTTTCAATATCCCTATCGTTCTTTCCATCTCTCGTAAACATACTTCCCAAATATACAAACTCATCGACTCCCTCTAAGTATTCATCATTCACAACTATATTGCACACTATTTTCGTACTCTCTCTTTCAAACACCATAACTTTAGACTTACTTACATTCATCATTAGGTCATTCTTCATACATACTTGGTTCATCCTAGACACGAGGGACTGTAGATCTTCCATACTGTTAGCAATCAGCACCGCATCATCACCATACTTTCAGATTACTCAACTAATTATCCATGCATAGATTGAATAACCAGGATTGAAGATTTTAAATTGGCCATTATAATATTATGTATGAGTATGAGTACGATGTACTCGTATGCGTGTACATAAATTATTTTTCTGATGTTCTTATCATTTTTATACCTTTCATAGTGTTACACCCCATATGTATGGAATATGTAGAGACGTCGGGCTATTTTCTATACTTATGCAAATCTGTAATGAAATGGTTTGGGCATGATATCGGCTGTTAGAACAGGAACTAAGGAAATCACCGATTTTCCAAAATGCACTTCCGAATAACTGTAAAGCAAAATCCAAATTCCGACCTCGCTAAAAGTTATTTTCCTCTCCAAATGTCTGCACGTAATAATAAGCCGAGTGTTGTCGAGTTAGACTCGCGACTCGCGAGAACTCGAGAAGCCTGAAATGTTTAACTCCGCAAAAAGGAAAATAAATTTAAATATGCATTTCTCCAGCGAAAATATTGGAACCCCAAAAGTACGAACTTGGCTAAGTTACAGGAGGTCTTTGAAGGGGCACAAGGAAGAAACGCGCACACTGTTTTTTTACCATTTTGAGAAAATGTTTTTGAATTAATACTCGTTTTCAATTATTTGTATTTTATAAACTGTCAATTCATTGTGGAATTCCAAAATGTATTTATAGACACTTTTGAGTAACTTTGATAATAGGAAAGTAGGAAGGCATATTGCACGGAAAAGGATAGAAGGGATTGTCAAGTAAGTATATACGTGTTGGGTTATGTTTGGTTTGGCTTCATAATGTTTTGAATAAAGTGAATACTAATACTGCAATAAAAACCAAATCCTTAACAAATAAAACCCTGAATATCCGATAACACACTCCTCACACGGTAAAAAAAAACACTTTAGATACTATAAAATCAAACTTTATAAATGCCCACCAGTCTGAAACAACTACTAACTATGAATATAACATCTACGAGTAATCTAAAAAAATATTTAACATCCTGGATCAAAAAACAAGGTATTCACTTCAATATGATTTTTTTATTAAAAAACCTTTGTAACTTTTTTTTCATTTACTTATTTTCGACCGGACCTGTTTCACCCTATCACGGACATCGTCAGACTGGTACAATTAAAACTAAATTTATGGTATATAAAGCATCAATCTCAGGAGTGAGTCCCATTGCTTTCCAATATTGTTTTGACTTGAAATTTGTTTTATTGCTGAGGAGGGAGGAAACACAGAGGCCGGCAGATCATTCCACAGCCGAGCTATTAAGAACGAGTCGTAGAAGCGACCCGTTTTCATGTGACAAATATCAAGCGTGTGAAAACCTTCGGCACGCGTTTGGCGTGTTTTACCGACTGTGGACGGTACCGAAGGGATTAATGACGCTAGTTCCTCAAAGCATCCTCCGGTATTAATATACCGGTTGAACTAGGACCGCATTCCCACCTGACGTTTGTGCTCCAAATATTGCAATCCGTTTGTTAAGATAGGCGAATCTATCAAACGGACGACCCGTTTCTGCAAAGAGTCAAGGGTTTCATTCAGATATTTTAGGGCTCCCGATCAGAGGTGGGTGCCAAATTCTACAGTGGGGAGTACTTGCGATTTGTGCGGGGTCAACAGTTGTGTACTATCTGCAGTATCTGCGGGCTCTGTACAGTAAGCCCAGCTTCTGAGAGGCTAACTTTACTCTGGCTTCGATGGAGCCCCCATACCTGAGTTGGCCATTTAAGGTAACACCAAGCATATCAATGGAGGGCTTGTTGAGAAGATTGCTTTCATTAAAGGAGATGTGTTAGGTACACGAAACATGGACTTTTTACTATAAATACTGAAGAGCGCATATTTTTTTATAATAAAAGAAGTAAATTGAATTAAAGACTTACCTCGTTTTTTAACGTGTGCAATTATTTTTTCTCTCCTTTGTGATGCACCGTGCACGACTAATTCCAATGGTAAAATTACATTAGCCCGAACGAACAAAATGTGCGAAATGGAGAAACAAAAATCTTCACTTCATTTTTTTTTGTTTTATGACCTACAATAAGTTTCACTGAATATCCTCCAACGATGACTGCGACTATGTGAATTATATTCCCATAACGAAATATTCGTGCACAGTGGCGTATCTTATTATTGAGAGTTCAAATAACGTAAAAAAAATTAAATCCTAGATTAAAAAAAGGGAGAAAGAAATTTCCCGATAAGTAAATCTTATGTAAGTATTTTACATCATTATTTCATATTAATCCCTAGATTTAAAACAGTAATCATAACAACTCTGCACCGGAGATCTAGCAATAACATGCAATTTAACGATTCGTTGAAGCGTCTACTATCTAATAATTTTTTTTAATATAAGAGTAATATTTTAAGTTATTGCCTTACTTTAATAACAACTTAAAACATGATAATCACAGGAAAAACTTTTGTTTCTCGAAAAATGATATTCTGTAAAAAATTAATCCCATAGTCGCTGCGCACCCGAGCAGCTAACAGGTTCCTAACGTTAGCATGCTTCCACAGTTTCCCACTGAAGCGCCACCAGTATGACTATTTCTTAGAACGCATGGGTGCTGAATTTATATCGCACGTATGGGATTCATTTTAAACTCGCTCTCGGGCAGTATTAATATAGACGGTTATTATTTAACACGAAATTTGAATAGCTCGCTGTTTAAAGTGTGGTGAAATTTTAATACGTGTTTGTCTTATTCTAATAATAATAATAATTTGTATAGCGTCGTTTTTATGATAAATCACCTCAAGGGCGCTGTACAAATATTACTTCATATTCTCTTTCTAATTATGTACAAACAGATACAGAAAAACATACTTTTCTGGAGCTGGCAGGTCGCTTCTGATGAACACAGTTTTATTAGAAAATTTAACTTACAGACATGATTTTTACAGTTGCTATTTTATCCTTCTCCCCTATGGATCTTACATTTAATAGAAGATTGGTGGCAAAAGGAGCGTTGGTATTTATTTGAAATATTAAAAATGTACTTTAGAAAAAATCGCCACTGCTCGTACAGCTGCAAATTTTCATAAACAATGTTTATTTTATCCTCATTTAAATTCTCGTATGTGTCCAAGCGAATTTTCTCAATTTTGATTATACTTCAAAACATAATTTTCATATTTATACCGACTGTCTAAATATTTCAAATGAAAATCATGGCATTATCAAATGTTATTGTTGATACAAAAGAACCCATCTATCAGTAAATTGCAAAACAAAGTAATTTGGATGAGCCCAAATTGGAGGTATATTGTCTCTCGTTAAAAAGCAATATCAGCCGGTCCTAAAGCTCTTGAAAATCAAATATCAGCTTCATTGCCAAGATTCTTATTTAATTAACTTTTTTACTCCTAAACATAAAAGTTTATTATTCCTGTGGACCATAATGTTCTTAGAATTCAATTGCCTTTCACATAATCATGATGGAAACTGCAGCGTGTTCCGAAACGTCGGCTAAAATGTATAAATAAATACCGAAAATGTACAAAACCTAACTAAAATTAAAAAGTTACTTTTGAATTCCCATATATTATAGCTAACCCGATATAAACATACAAAATGTACAACTGAAACATTGATAATATATTTATTTATGTTTTTATTTGTGTTATTATTTAAACGCCCAGAGGGCTTTTACATACAAGTACATCATTTTTAAATCACATGAAAAAAAAAAAATTAGAAAACATACACAAAAGTTAATTACAGTTGAAATAAGAAAAAAGAAAAACGGCACCAACGCTAAAAATACACAGGTACATAAAGGAACAGAAAAAATAAATAATACAATATCCACAAAGTCAATATTAACATTAATAACAAATAAGTAAATAATGTAAAAAGTTGTACTTAACTAAAATTTATAAACTAGGTAGAAATAATTCGTTCATACTTTTCTTGAAATATGCCAAGCTTAGATTATTGTCAAATGCATCCATATCGTATTTGTTACCAAATAACGTGTAAGCGTTGAAATGCAAACTATAGTTGGAACGCGATATGGATATGTTTAATGTTTATGTTTGTCTTGTAGTTCGTTTAGGTATGTATGGGTTGATTAAATGCAGGAATGCAGGTTCAGAACAATCGAATTCACAATTTAATAATTTTAACAAAAAGTTATTTTTCCGTCTATTTTCTAAAGTGGGGATATTTAAAATATTATTTAACAATTAGTAATTTATGTGCTACTAAGGTTGTTTATTGAAATGAACATATGAAAATCGTGTTATAACCCAGAGCAAATAATACATAGAGATTCCCGAACACGCGAGGGGAAATTACCAAAATAAGATCAGAGATAATTAGTGAAAAGGTTCGGCTTGTTAACAAAGCCGAATATTTTGTTTAGTTTGACCCGTTTTATAAATATTTCGTTATTTGCATACCACACTTAAAATTACGCGAAACAAATGTGAACGACCTTTGACCCCAACCATCGAAATCATACTTATGGCATGTTAATGAATTTTGAAAAAAATTGCAAATGACTTACTAATTCATCCCATGATATATTTTTTTTACCGTTAATGTGATACTGCACAAAAGTCCCGACTGCCCGGAGCCAGTTGAATTATGACTTACCCATTTTCGAAATGTAAGACAGAAGGAAGGGAAAAGGAAGGCTGATACTTAAGACTCCGAAAGAAGGTAAAATATAAGTAATAAAGGGCCTAAAATGATTATACGAGTAAATGAATTTCGGAGTAGTAGATGATATCAGTATCGCCCTGGTGAACGACCGCCATTCGGAATCGTTACGTTGTTTAAATAGCTTTAGCCGTATTTCGATCTAGTCATCAAATACGATTTCAAGTCATTTCAAGCAAAATTTCGATTTTTAATAGTGGTCTTTCACCGAGGCGATACTGAAAGTATCTACCACCCTGGAACGTCCCGCAAATATACTATATTATTATTTTAATTTAATAAATTGTGAAAAAACACAAATTAATCTAGTAAAATTTACTTGCGCACGCCAGGATTTGAGCCCGCCACATCCGGATTCGTAGCCGGGGATCGTAACTACCCGACCACGGTTTTCCACAGTTGGGAACAATTAGGGCTCTTGTGCGATATTCGCATAATTTTATGTTGTTTATTATTATCTAAGAAAGGCAAAATAATTCGTACTGTGTTTGTAACTGCCATGGTCTTTGTATTGTGTGATCCCGCCGCAGACGAATATCGTCTATGTTTTTTTATGTTGAGCTATTATTAATTATTTATATGCCCACTGCATCGACAGCCAAAGAAGAGGCTTGTGGGGAAATTAGGATCAGGGGTTAGTCTTTGGATCCCATCTTACCCTTCCTATTTTACCCTGCAAATTTGATCAAGTCAATTATAATTATTCAAATTGTGATAACGATAATTTATGAACCAGCAAATAATATAGTCCATTGGAATAAAAGTAAAAATTTCACTAAATAGTTGCAAAGGTCGAGATTTTCAAATATATATTCTAGGTGCTGAATTGGTTGAATAAAAGAAACACCTTTTGATTCCGGTTTCCCAGTAACAATTACCCTGGAAACCTGCGGCCACCCGACGCCCTGGCCTCGTGGAGGGGGGAGGCATTTTAATGAAATAAAAACAGTAAAAGGTTCCGTACTTTGTGACAACCCTGCCTTCGAATCATTCCGAGAATTTCGGGTTTCAGAATAAATATGATAACTTTATCCTTGCAATAAATTAAAAACCGCCCCGGTAAAGTTTACCTTCAATTTCACGGATGCAAATTTCTTGCGGCAAGGTATAATATTATTAGTTCTAGCTTCCCGCTCCCAGCTATGCGCAGCCCGGAACTTATCGCTTTCCAGCGGGAGATTTAATATTCCCGGCATCCATACTTCAGAATTCCCTAAATATCTGATGAATTTTGGAAAAAATAAGATCTTATGGGATACAGATGTTGGGAAGCGGATTTTCCAAACGAGACAGTGGCGCATTAAGGGTCCGGATGGCCCCAAAATGAGAGTCCTAAATATCAATATCTTTTCAAGTAATGCCCACTAAAACATGTTTCTAATGCATTTTGACATTCTAATTGACATTTTTGGTACAGATACATATTATGTAGAGAAAGTCAATATTTCAGTGGTCGATAGCTCGACTCATCTAACTCTCCACTAGGAGTTAGACGAGCCGAGTAGTTCAATACTCACGGCGGGTGACTAACCTACGACAACAACTAGTTATTCTTGGAAAGGTTTGTACTATTAAGGTTTATAGTATTTTTTTTAAATTCGAAATAAATTAGATAAATGTATTTATAACATTTTTTTACGTTGTTCGCTACATTTGGTGCCTAAGTATTAACGTTAATGAGAAAAAAGCATGGATAGACGGGTAGAGGTATTATTTGTGTTTGAAAAAATAAATAAATATTGACATGATCGTTAATCCACTAAATATTCTGCCTCCGTTCCCTTTGATCTTAGTGCGGCCGCCGGCTACTTTCGCCTGGATAGATTCTCCCATTTAGTTTTATTTCTTATCGAAGATTACCTCCGCTCTGATGGAAAATCCAAGGTAAAGGGAAGTTAAAATGAACGGAAACCTAGCGAAGTCTTCAATCGTATCGATATGTTGGATTAACAAAAATGTTTTATAGGACATGATCATTAATCATTTTTAATATAAATGGGAATAAAAAGTTAACCGACTTCTGAATAAGTGAAATCTTTTTTTTATAATAATAATACTCATATTCTATTATCTTCGTTTTTTATAACAAAATAACAAAGAATGATATACGAGTACTCACAGTGATTTCCCGTGCTGAGGATTTCATTTAAAATAACAAAGAATGATATACGAGTACTCACAGTGATTTCCCGTGCTGAGGATTTCATTTAAAATAACAAAGAATGATATACGAGTACTCACAGTGATTTTCCGTGCTGAGGATTTCATTTAAAATAACAAAGAATGATATACGAGTACTCACAGTGATTTCCCGTACTGAGGATTTCATTTAAAATAACAAAGAATGATATACGAGTACTCACAGTGATTTCCCGTACTGAGGATTTCATTTACAAAATATGAAATTATGTTATATTAAATTTAAGTGCTTGATGAAAAATTATTGTAGGTGGGGTGTTTTAAGTGCAGTTATTGTTAGTATGTAATTAATGTTGATATGTTGTCTATTTGAGATCTCCCTATGTAACGTATCCAGTGTTTTTTTTTTTTTTAATTATGGTTGTTGTGATTTTTAAAGGATAGTGGGATTTTGTTGTAGAGTTTAGTACCATAGTACAAAATTTTTTTGTTAATTTTTATTTTATATCTTTATTTCAAAACTATTTATTCATAAGCACATGTTGTATAGTATTGAGTTACAGTTAGGTAAAAGTACACAGTGTTATTGTTGACTAAATAATTTATAATCTATATTATATACACCACACATGTCATTGACACATTTATTGCATACACCACACATGTCATTCACACATTTATTGCATACACCACACATGTCATTAACACATTTATTGCATACACCACACATGTCATTGACACATTTATTGCATACACCACACATGTCATTGACACATTTATTGCATAAACCACACATGTCATTGGCACATTTATTGCATACACCACACATTGTCATTGACACATTTATTGCATACACCACACATGTCATTAACACATTTATTGCATACACCACACATGTCATTGGCACATTTATTGCATACACCACACATGTCATTGACGCATTTATTGCATACACCACACATGTCATTGACACATTTATTGCATACACCACACATCTCATTATTACATTTATTGCATACACCACACGTGTCATTGACGCATTTATTGCACACACTACACATGTCATTGACACATTTATTGCATACACCACACATGTCATTGACACATTTATTGCATACACCACACATCTCATTAATACATTTATTGCATACACCACACATGCCATTAACACATTTATTTGAGATATTTACAATTCGGTTAAATGCATTTTGTTTTTTTTTATAACGCAGACCAGGTATCACTTGTACCGGCTTCCCCCGGAGATCCTATAAACTGTATCACACGTAAATTGCTTAGCTCGGCTAGCCGGTTAGTGCTTACCTAAAGTCACTTATAGAATAAGTTTTAAAAATCACGTGTCGGTGCGCAAATGCGTCCACAGCCCGCAACACTGTAAATAACTAAATGTGCAAAAAAAAAATTAATATTTTTTCAAAACTTCTTACGCTTTTAAAGGTCATTTTATAAATATTCTCCAGTCCTAAAAATTATTAATATTTCAAATAAATACCAACTCTTGTTTTGCCACCAATCTTCTAAGAAACATCAATAGAAAAGAGAATAAAATAGCAACTGTAATAATCATATCATCTTTTTAATTTTCTAATAAAACTGTGTTCATCTGAAGCGACCTGCCAGCTGCAGGTAAGTATGTTTTTCTGTATCTGTTTGTACAGAATTAGATAAACAATAGGAAGTAATATTTGTACAGCGCCCTTGAGGTGAATTTTTGAATTTTATAAATCATCCAATTATTATTATTATTATCCTGTCGCAGGCTTAGAACGCGCTTCTTATATTGTTAAAATTTAAAAACATTTCTGTGGCCCAAATGTTTTTGCTCCAAGTACACTTTATTCCAATAACTTATCCAAAATTATGCAACACATTTAATATTCTTACATGATCGATTCAGGGGAGATCCTTTTACATAAAATTACTTCCAACAATTACGTAATTCAGTAAAATTTCTAAACTTCTACGAGAATGTTGTAACATTATTTTACCTCCAACATGGAACATCTTCTTTTGTTTATCATATAACTCTATGCACTGAATTTCAGTAAAGTTTTTTTTTACAATAACTCCACACAGGAGGCTTTGACGAAAATAATTTCTCTCGGGGCCATCTTTGCTGTGTGGAGGGTATTTTGAGGAAAGTGAAAAAAAATGAGAAACGATTGTTGCAGGAATCATTAAAGGTTAAAATCCGAAAAGGAGAACAAAATTCATAAAATAACTCGTGTATTAAATTCAATGAGGAAAAAATGTAGGGAGTTTATAAATATTATTACACCTTTGAGTAGGCAGTAAAACACTGAAGGGTGTTTTAAAATATTTTAAATGTAATTTTGTATAAATCGATGGGATGATTAATATTATTTAATTAAATTCACGAATTATCAACACGCTATTCAAAATAACATGCTTCTAAGAACCTGGTAGAATCAGTCAGATTAACAAGAGGAACCAAAAGTCATCCCTCCAAGCCTATTCGACCAAGAGGGTTCGGGTAATTGTTTAGGTGCATCAAGATTTACCGACCTATAAGCAAACTGTCTATTACTGACGAGTAGATGCCGTCGAACCGATATTTCCTTCATGCAAGTATCTACAGGCTAATACGAGCACACACTCTGTGCAGTGCTTCTTTATTCCTGCTCTGCTATCTAACGTACAAGAGTCACAGGCAAATGTAGCATCTACTACCGGGCGCATAGAGTTTAATGTTGCGTGAAAACAGAGACATTTCACATTTATACCAAATTGTAAATATGTTTGACAGGCCGTCCAAGAGGCATAGCCACGCAAGACTGACAGCATTTGAACCTTTTGTATTAAGGGCTACCTAATAGCTTTTTTCTCATATTTCAATTTGTTGAATTTTACCTTCTTGCAAGCACCAGTGTCAGAGTTGCAGATAAGCAGCACGCTCTTGTTCTGGCGGCGGTTGAGCCACATGGCGGCCACCTCGGTGTCGGAGGCCCAGGTCACGGTGCCCAGGATGTGGTCCTCGGTGACCTCGTCCACGGGGGCCAGCAGGGTCACCAGCTTACCCTCGGGGTCCAACAGGTTTCGGACTTTCAGGGCTACGGTGGGATTGGTGCGGCCGGCCTGACGAATAAAATAATCAGTTTAATCTCAATGATTTAAATATCTAAACACATGGTGTAATAAAAACTAGAAAAGTGCATAATGTATGAATTCAGTTCCTCACCTTGGGATACTTGAGCGGCCAGAGTTTGGGGTACTGATCCTCGATGGATCCAGGAATACCATACGTGACGTAAACAACCTCGTCAACTTGGGTGTCGTTGAAGGAAGCGAGAGCCATCCTGTCCTGGCGAGGTGAGATCCATATGGCTGATCCGGAACCGAATACCTCCTCTGCAAAGCAAATACACTTGACTCAAAATAAAAGTAGTTACCCACTTTATGGTAAGAATAATGAGTTCCTGCATCCAGACAAAGCAATAAAGTTTTCAGTTTGCAGTAAAAGTCTGGATACATAAAAATAACCCAAAAGACATTGCATGAACCCCTGCGAGTTCTCAACTGTTGAATCAACGGTATGAAAGCCAGCTGACTGACAGGTCTAAAAATACTTGTCTTGCTAGAGGGGGTTTGAATATACCAAATGCATATTTATACTCTAAATTTCTTTTCCTAACAATTAACTTTCCCAGACCGATACCTAGTTCCTATTATCACATATAACATGGGGGCTAAATGTGTCGCGAGAAACAAGTTTCAGTTAAAAGCCATAGCGGACTGACCTATCCTCATCCCTGATATTATCACATATAACATGGGGCTAAATGTGTCGCGAGAAACAAGTTTCAGTTACAAGCCATAGCGGACTGACCTATCCTCATCCCTGGTATCAGTGATATTTCTTCAGTGACCATTAATTTACAGTGAATACCTTAGTACCTTAAGGGGAATAGAGACAAAAAACAAAGAGGGTAGGATTCATATAGTAGTTGGAGGTCTATAAACCGCATTCAGACGGGAGTAACAAAGCTCCCGGGAGTTGTTTTCACGGCAACCAATACAATGGACAACTTCTGGTTGACCTGGAAACGTTAGAAGAAAAGAATGGCTGGGAGCGTAAGGCAGTGAATCGACGGAAGGGGGGTGATTGTGGAATCTGTAATAAGTCGTATCTAAAAAGTTATTTTTTTAATCATTAAAGGTAATATTAACATATGGTCAGAGGAAAACAATACTGCTGTAACCACCACTACCCACGAAAATGCTTTGCATTCACCATTCCACAGATTGTTTATTTCTGCGTCGATCTATCTGGGTCCCGTCACTCTACAGTGAAAATAAGAGCCGTCGAATGTTACAAATACAAATCAATATTCCAATCATTCACTTTTCAGTGCTCCTACTGGTGTAGTGATCTCTCTTTAACCAATCACCGCTTATTTTCTGTGAAATTGTGAAACCACCTGTTTACAAATAAATTCTCGGATTACGAACAACAAAAAAAGTTTTCACTTTCATGTGAATATGGGAAAAAAAAAGAATTCACGAAACAATGACAGCCCCACTATTGCTTCTCCCTATACCTCTCACTCGGAGGAATCAGATTCTGATGCCCAGGAGACAGAGATGGATATTGACCCTAATCGCGGTAATCCATCAGGACAAAAAATACTCTCTGGGACACAATTTTTCCTGAAGGCCTTACAGGATACATTGGCGGAAAAACCGTCAAAGGTATCAAAAGAACAACAGCTCAAGGTGTCCTGAAATGTAACGAGTGTTCTAGGATCGGTGGCCCAGCTGTTGCTTGAAAAGGAAGAACTCAGAGGAGATCTAAACTCAGCCCTTGCAAACATCAAGGTCTTGCAGGCCGAAAAAACGATGGCAGACAATCATATTAAGCAGTTGTTGGACAAAATTCAGCAACTAGAGTCTGATCTGGGACCAGTGATGCGTCGAGTGGCTGATGCCACGGAGGCAAGCCTATCGTTTGCCGACATGGTCAAAAATGGTCCTCAGAATACGCCAAGACCTCCAATCACCCGTACAGGACTTAGTGTTGGGACTCCTAAGCCTGCTATATGCATCTTTCCGAAACTGGCTTCGGCTAAGGATAGCGACGAAACGAAGCAGCTCCTGAAGGACGTCTTACGACCATCTGAGCATGGAATCCGCGTTACGGGTATAAGGAACATCCGTAACAAAGGCATAGTTATCCAAACCGCTACTCGGGAAGACCGGGAAAAAATACTAAAAACCCCATGTCTAGCAAACTCGGCTACTCTAAGTGCCCGACTACCCACTAAACGACATCCACGAGTGATCTTTTTTAATGTTCCTCGGGACCTTACAGATGAGTGTTTTCTCAGGAGTGCCTTAACGGGAATCCAGGAAAACGCAGACTTAGAACCCACAGTGAAAACGTGCAAGCGAAGTCATCTAGCTGGTGCTCGGACAGGATCGACATGCCACCGGGTCTACGAGGTGCCTGCCCATCTACGTCACGTGCTGGTGAAGCAAGGAAAGGTCTTTGTTGACTGGAATGTGTGCCGCGTTCGTGACTTTATTGGGCTTACAGTATGTTCCAAGTGCCAAATGATCGGACATTCCTTCAAGTTCTGCAAGGACCAGCAAAGATGTGGACATTGTGCAGGTGAAGGTCATGCCAGGACAGATTGCCCAAAAGCTGCCGCCGAGCCAGTATGTGCCACCTGTACCAGGTTTGGCAAGCCCGCTGGACATTCGACTGGAGACAAGGACACCTGCCCAGCTTATAAGGCTGCTCTTTCCAAGGACTTTGCCACCATCGATTATGGCGTATAAATACATTGATGACGACGGTGATGTTATCTACATGAGGACTAATGACTTGAAACAGTGGACGGAAGAACATAAAATTGGCCATAATATAGGTAATTTTACTTGTGTTCAACTAAACATTCGATCCATATCTAAATACTGGGATGTTTTACATGCTAACCTCCAAAATTGTTGGAATAATATAGATATCCTAATGCTATGTGAAACTTCAATAAAAAGGGAACATACTTGTCTTTTCGAAATTCCCGGTTACAATAGCATTAGTTACTGTCGCACATCCAAATCTGGAGGGGGTATAACCTTGTATATTCGGGATACTTTACCTTTCACCCAAAATTTGCTTGAAACAAAGTTGTTCGAGAATATTTCCTGTATAATAACATTACCAAATAATTCTATAATCAATGTACTAGCAATATATAGACCACCAAATCTTAGTAAACAATCATTTATCAATGAACTTTCATCAATATTAACAAAATGTTCAAACCCTAATGAAAAAATGCTAATATTTGGTGACATAAATATTGATTTGTTAAATTATATAGATCCTGTGATTATTCACTATGAAAATGCTCTTTCAAATAACTATTTTACAAAATGTATAAACGACGTTACAAGGGAAGCTATAGCAAATACTAAAATGACACGAACATGTTTGGATCATATTTTTGTTAGATATAATAGCAAACACAAAGAAACTGACATACTCTACGCATGTGTTTGTGACTTCATCATTGCAGACCACTTTGCAACAGCTGTGAACATTCCGTACTATAAAACTAATAAACGGCCTACAAATAAAGGGCGGAAAGTCCCAATTTTATCTCAAAAACGAATAGATTTTTCAATTAGAAATTATAACTGAAATGCTTTGCTTCAGACAAATGATTGCAATAATTTATATAGTCAAATAAAAAGCAAGTTTAACGAAGTATATGAAAATAGTAAAATATTTATAGATGTAAAACCCAATGCAAGACCTTGGATTATAAAAGAATGGATGACAGAAGATATTCTATCACACATTAAAAAAACGAGATTCTTTATTTAAGCGGTGGAAAAGCTCCCCAACAAATGCAATTTATGAAAAACAATACAAATCTTTTCGTAATTTTGTTACTAAATTAATAATAAAAAGTAAAACAACCCTTTTCAATGATAAATTTAAGAATAATTTTTCAGATATCAAAAAAACATGGGATGAAATAAATAAAATTCTAAAACGTGGGACAAAGAGTAACTGTGACGATGTAATTAGTAGGTTTATGTTAAAAATCAATCTGCGGAAAATGTTACAAACCAATTTGTTAATTATTTTTCAGATAACATAGCCTCAATGGTTCATAAATGTGATTTTAAGGCGTCAAATATTGTCCCGATAGAGTCACTGCAAAGTTTGTATATACCACGAGCATCACTCGCAGACATACTGAGTATAGTCAAACTTCTCAAAAATTCAAAGTCCCCTGGCATAGATAATATCCGAATGTTTGACATAAAAAGACACATAGATATTTTGGGTCCTATATTAACCCATCTGATCAACACAATTTTAACACAAGCTGTAATACCAGATGAACTCAAATGTAGTATTATCACACCTATTTACAAAAATGGGAAACATACTGATATAGGAAACTATAGACCGATTAGTATATTACCCGCTCTAGAAAAGATTCTTGAAAAATACATATCTTTAAAACTAACCAAATACTTGGAGTGCTTTTCTTTAATAGATCCTAATCAATTTAGTTTTCAAAAAAAAAAAAGTACTGAAATGTTACTTCAGGATTTCTCTAACTATATAAATAATGAACTGAATAATAAAAGACATGTTTTGGTACTGTTTATAGACAATTCAAAGGCATTTGATACTATAGACCCGATGAAATTGTTAAATATTTTGAGGCAATAGGGGTAAGAGGAAACTTTCTCAAACTATTCAAAAACTTCCTAACCAACCGCCAAATCCAGGTAAAAATATCAGACAAATTTAGTAAAAGAAGAAATGTCAAAACAGGAGTTCCACAAGGGTCAATTTTAGGTCCAACCCTCTATATTATCTTTGTATCACTTATGAACAAAATATTCTCGTTTGTTAAACATTATGCATACGCTGATGATACAGCACTTATAATATCCCATGAAAATTTGGATACTGCAATAAAATTGTTACAGGTAGACTTTATTTCTTTATTAAAATGGTCACATGACTCTGGTCTAATAATCAATGCTAAAAAACGAAATTGATGCATATAAGATCCCCGCATGCAAGGTACAGAGAGGCACCTGTAATCATATCCCATTCATTTAATTGCATTCACAATAATACCAAACAGCCCTGCGCGTGTACAAGTATCGAATTAGTCAACCAGTACGTGTATCTAGGTATAACGGTGGATTGTAATATGAAATGGGACGTACAAATTTCCAACCTCTGTAAGCGACTTTGAGCCATTGTAGGAAGACTCCACAAGATAAAATTATACGTGCCTATAAAAACTATGAAACTAATTTATTTGTCTCTAGCAGAATCGACTATAAGGTATGGTATAACTTCTTGGGGACACTCCTGTAAGACCAATATAAAACATTTACAGCTGATTCAAAACGCCATGGTAAAATTGTTAGTAAGTAAAACAGTTTTTAACCAAAGACGAGACATTGATATCATGTACAAATCAATTAATGTATTACCTGTTCGTGGTATTTTGTGGCATAAAATTCTACTGCAACATATATCTGAAAGTCCGTATAAGGTAGTGGTGGATCATGTACACAATACACGTTTCACACAAAATATAGGAATGATAGTGCCAATATTTCAAAATAAATATGGTCAACGAACCCCTGAATACATTGTACCATTTATATTTAACAAATTGCCGTACGAATTTAAAAACAATTGTCCTATGATGAAATTCTCACTGATGTTAAAGTGTTGGCTTTTTGAAAGTAACCTTGTGTATTGATGGTAACAAATATGACGGTCTCCATGGTTGTATAGCTCCTAGATATCTGGTGTACTTACTGTTACGGTGTTACTATTATATTTAAGTCTATCCTCATTGTAACCAACCTGTACTGCTGTTTTATGTATATATCTTTTAAAATTTTATTTCTTAATCTATTTAATACTTACAGATGCTTTGATATTTCTGATATTTACGTAATAGTTATATTTTTGTAATATGAATGTGTTTATAATGTTGATATTTTTAAAAGTATTGATGTTTTTATAATATTGATATTTTTATAATATTGATACTTTTATAATATTGGTACTTTTATAATTTTGATATTTTTATGATATTGACATTTTTATAATATTATTTAAATCGGTGTTATAAGATTGGACTCTAGTATCTCAATAACAAATCTGTAATGCTTTTACCATTATTTTTTCTCTTTAATTTTTTTTTTTTCTCAACTTATGTACAGCATAAGATGCATGCGCCTAAATATAATAATTTTTGCCCTACATTTGTATGATGATTGTAATTTATTGTTGTATTATATTATATTGTTGAAATAAACTCCTGCTGACAAGCTACTTGCAGTGGCTTAGCGGGTATAAGTTCCCACTGTATATAATTAATATTATACAATAAAAAAAAAAAAAAAAATAAAAAAATATCCACACTTTTTATGCATCAGTTTCCTTTCTAAATTTTGCGTAATAAGGAATAAAGGATAAAGTCTGGTAAATATGATGTTATTTTCCATAATTAAATATTTCATGTAATGTCTTTATAGCATGATTTATACTATGAATTGGAATGGCGAAGTTTAATAATGAATAAGGAACTCCAGTACAATTTTTTTATCAATAATTACGTTCAAACGTAAATACCAGTATATTTAGTTTTTTTTTATCAATAATTTCGTTCAAACGTAAATACCAGTATATTTAGTTTTTTTATCAATAATTACAATCAAACAAAAATACCAGGATATTTAGTTTTTTTTTTATCAATAATTACGTTCAAACGTAAATACCAGTATATTTAGTTTTTTTTTATCAATAATTACGTTCAAACGTAAATACCAGTATATTTAGTTTTTTTATCAATAATTACAATCAAACAAAAATACCAGGATATTTAGTTTTTTTTTTATCAATAATTACGTTCAAACGTAAATACCAGTATATTTAGTTTTTTTATCAATAATTACGTTCAAACGTAAATACCAGGATATTTATTTTTTTATCAATAATTACGTTGAAACGTAAATACCAGGATATTTCGTTTTTTATCAATAATTACGTTCAAACGTAAATACTAGGATATTTAGTTTTTTTTTTCTAAAGTTAATTTTCAAAGCCCACCAAAACGCTCCAAATCTATGGCCGGTCGTTTTTGATCAGTTTTGAGGTTAGAATATCAAATTTCAAAACAAGGATGAGCTTTACCATACATAATTTTAGATTCTATTCATGGTAAACCATCAATACTTCTCATCTGTACTAGATATTTACTAAACCTTTAATTAAAAAAAATAGATCATTTAGTTTGGATTGGTATTTTGGCCTCCAATCCAAAATTCAGTTTTGTATGAAACAGACACCGCAGCCGTTCCCCTTAAGGTCACCCAAATTAAGTTTAAAAATGGCCAAAACTAAAAAATATATATATTTAAAATACAAAACAAGAGTGAAAAATAAAAATTTCCATACTAATCCAAAAACAGAATGCGCACGTGACGTCAGATGTTCCAAATGCAATGGTACCAACATAACAAGGTGTTTTGTTGAGATGATTTTTTATTCACTTTTATATAACGATTTATAAATTCTACGTCTAATAATTATATATAATAAAAGTAATGTATTCACAATCGGCGTTTGCTGATCTATATGAATACATATTTTAAAGCCATTATATTATTCACTGGAGTTCCTTATTGGTTTGCCCGTGAATATTCTTATTTCATTAATTAATAATACCTTTTTTTTATTGAACGACAATTATAGAGCTTAAAGTCACCCAAATTAAGATTAAATTTTGTTAAAAAAATAAATAAAAAATTCGTACAAATGCAAAACATGAATACGCGGGCGCCGTCAGATGTTCCGAATGCAACGGTGCCAATGTAACAGGATGTTTTGATCAGACGATACTTTATTCACTTTTATATAGGGATTATCTATTTACATAAATATTAATGTTTGTCTCTCCGTCTGTCCACGATTTTCTCGATAATTACGTCACTTATCACAGTTTGGTCTAATCAGTGCCGGGAAGGTTTGGAGAGTAGTTTGATGAAATCCAATAAGTAAAACTGTTTCTATAACGTTTTAAAATTACTAAGAAAAACATTGAACTGCCATGTTGTATTAAGGTTAGCCCATAGATATACCACTCTGGTTAGCCACAGATTCAAAAGAAGAAGGTTTGTTTTGGTAGAATATTTTAAAAATGGAAAACACAAGTACTTATGAACTTTATTATTTAGATCCATTTTGAAAAAATACAAGTATGGAATGAAATAAAATTTTCAAACGAATGTTTCTTTATTTTTATAAACAATAATTATTAGCCTGAAACACTCATCCAAATTGAAAAAACCTTCCGAGCAAAGATAAATGTCGCCGGCAGGACTCGAACCCACACCCTTCTAATATCCGGTCAGATGCTCTACCATTGAGCTACGTCGGCTTATCGCAAACCCGCCAAGTTAATCAATATATACTAGTGTTTCATTCAATAATTACGGTTTTTATTATATTTCACCTGTAAACAACCAACTTTATTGGTATGAGGAAGGCTTGTAACGGCTAAATCCCTCACTAGGTGGCGTCGAGACAAATTATGTCTTCATTTTATTGGTGAAAAATGTTTTGACTTGTCAAATATTTATTAATTGATAAACTAAAGTTTTTAAGACAAGATTTTTGTGCATAGCGCAAAGGGTAAGAATTAAAAAAAAATAATTGTTACCCTTTGCGCTATGCACAAAAATCTTGTCTTAAAAACTTTAGTTTATCAATGAATGAATGTTTCTTTATTTACAGATAGTAATAGTCGTCACAGGTCATTACTTTCGTGTCAAATCAATTATGGCATCCAAACGACAAGCAAGAATTCACAACTTCATTACTTTATTCGAAAAGAAAAATCTAAAATCCCGTGGAAGGCCGGGCACACATCAACTAGTTATATATGATAATAATTTGTATATTCTGAGTCTGCGTTTACTCTATTTGATTTTTCCCATTTACCCATTCAATGATTAAATACTCGTATTTCCCAACAAATTTAATATATTCAATGACCATTTTTAATGAAGATGGAATCGTATATTTATGAGGTAATCACAATACGTGTTCCGGTCGATTGTGATCAGCTCTGAGCCATCTCATCTGAATATCAATAGAGGGTGTTTAGTATACAGGGTCGCACCGCTAGATGATTACCAAACTCCCTGTACACACTATTATGATATAATATAACTTCCACACAGGTATACACACTGACTGTAAAGCAAACATCGAACCGATGATGTTATTTACAGTGAAATATTAGAGTTTGCAACTGTTTTCATCAATCAATCTTACGCTTAGGCTAGAGCTTTCTCTCAACACGAATAGACAAAAAAATTACAAAACAGTTAAAATTATATTGCAATGTCAAGAAAACGGAAAACGTATGAAAACTAGATTATTGATTCGTTTATCGTTGGTCAGGTAGCGTTTTGGTCTACGCCAGTGATACACAACCAGCCGCCCGAATAAAATAGCAAAAACTTTGGGGTAAATTTTTTTTAAGGTTTTTTCTTTTTGCAAAAAGGTTTATAAGCCAACTTTAGGCTGTCTTCAAAATTTGTAATCGGTCGCTCGAAATAACAAGCATTTTTATACATTTTTTAAGAGCTAGAATTTTGTGGTTTGACATTAAATGCAAAATATTATTTAGCTACTTATTTTTCTTCACTAAATGGTGTTTGTAAACTGACTTTTCGAACGGTAAAAATCAACATCATTTATAGGTTTTGCCTTAAGCCTAACAGAATTTTCGCCTGCGGCGATTTTTTAAAAGATCTCGTTTTAAAACAGTTTTTTTCCGAATACACATAGGTAACAGAAAAGATTTTTATCAATCGTCGCTAGTTAAATTGCCATAAAAACTGACAGCATTTATTGGTTTGGACTTGGAGAGAAAAAAAATCGTTTTATATCTCCTTTATATTATAATAATATAATAATGATAATAATAATGTTATATTACCTTCTTTTTTATAACAAAATAACAAATAATGGTTTCCTTACTGGGATTCCCCGTACTGAGGATTTCTTTTACAAAATATTAAATTGATCTGCTTAATGAAAAAATAAATCTTTCTAAGGTGAGGTGTTTTAAATGCAGTTGAGTGGTTTCGGTGTTAGTGTGTATTTGGTTTTAAGATATTTTCTATTTCAGATCTCCCTATGTAACGTATCCAGCATTTTTAAATTTATTATGGTTGTTGTGATTTTTAAAGGATAGTGGGATTTTGTTATAAAGTTAAGTACGATAGTACAAGAAGTTTTTTGTCCAAATGTTCTGTTTGTGGTTCCTTGTTGTGACTTTGAGATCTAATGTTTCTAATATTGTTATTTCTTGTTTTTTTTGTATTTATGAATGTAAAGTAGTATTATTTTAGAGTATAATTGTTTTATTGACGTAATGTAAAGTTTGTTAAAGATTTCGTCACTGCTAGTTCTTACAGAGGACTTTAAGTATAAATTTCACGATGGCTTTTTGTGTTCTAATGAGTAAATTAAGAACACCATCATTAGCACTGCCCCATCCGATAATACCATATTCTAATATTGATTCTCAGAGAGCCATGTACGAGTATATCTTAATCAAATTGTATTGAGAACATTCCTAATTGTTTTAAAAAAGTAAGTTAATTTTTTTAAATTTTGATTTTTAAATAAATGATAAATGTATTAAAAACCTACCATTTCAATGGGTTAGCGATACCGCCGACTGTAAAGTTAACCATGTCAAGCTGTATGTACCCTGCCCGCAAAGGCCCTTGAACAAATTGTAATTTGGCCCTCCGACAAAAAGGTTGTGCACCTACGCATTTATCGTTAGTTCAATCCTTGCCAGAGCGCCAAAATATTATTTAAAATTTGAAATGCCATTTTTTGTAATGTTAAGTACAAAAGTACCTTTACAGCTGCGGAAAGGTGTTTTGATATATAACGGAATTTCCTTTAAAAAAGGACGACGCATTGTTTAATTTTTGTTTGTTATAAACTGGCTAAAATGTAAACAACAGAGGCTGTGCTAAGAGAGAACCTGCGCTGGACCGAGGTATCCCGATTAGCCTAAAAATATCTTAAGGTTGATACAGATATTTTTATAATCCGCACCATGCCCATATTGGCTTCCGTATGCCCCCCGTAGAAAAGATGCTTGCAGGTAGATTTAATTTCATCAACAAAATATTTCAATAATCTTCTTCTTCCTCCTCCGTCTCTGCTCAAATTCCATCTTATACCCTCCATTACCTTAGTGAGCGGGCTTAAATATATGATTGCCGTAAGCAAGTGCCGCTAGAACATAAAACACAGTTTACAATTCTTTGAAATAAAAATAAATAAAAGTCCTACAGTAGCAGTAGGTAGCCCGCTCACTGGGTAGAGAAAATTATCTCCACCTTTATGCACCTCTAACCGCAGTTGACACAGGAAGATGGGAAATGTTCCCTGGTACTGTACACAAGCATTTTACTGTACGATATATAATATTCTCCTTTTTCGTATGGTGGAGAAGAGTTGATAGAAGTCACGGTGGGATGCTGGGGTCATTCAGCCAGTCGACGGCATCGGGAGTCACTTGGTTCAGCACAGATGCACCTCTAGGGAACTGATGAAGGGGACATTCTTCTCCGATGCGTTATATTGTTTAAAGAGTATATCCACATTCACACAGTTCGGCATCCTTTAGGCCCAATTTAGCATTACACATGTACAACGGCTGTGACTGCACCGGGAGAGAGAACGCTAGCACTAATAGTGGGGTCTACAATAAGATGCTTGTTTTTCATATTCGAGGTCTGCCACTGAGCAGTTCGCCACGACTCTTCGCGAGAGTGTCATGACGGAAGCACTCTTTCGCCTTCAGTCCAAGATGGTTTCCTGGACATTAGGCGGCTAGACATCAGGTTAGCAAGATCATCTCGAAGTGGAATGTTGCTATTCACGGTACTTTTGTATTCCTCGAGGGTTGTTGTCTCTGGTCTGACAGTGGGCGGTGCGATGTTCGAGAGAACAGGGAATAATGAAATACCACTAATAGAATACCTTCATAGACCCAGTCGGGTACTCCATTGTAGATGATGCCGGGTACTCCATCGTCCGTGATCCTGACGGGATCGGCGTTCAGGTCGCTCTTGTAATACACGTCGTTGTCCAGCACGTAGGCCACAGAGCTGCCCGCTCCCGTGAAGGCGCAATACTGCAGTCGCTTGTGCTCGGCGATGTGCAGGCTCACACTGGAATTAAACACCTTCAATTAATATAATGTATATTACGTTTGGTTTACAGGTACTTTCTTAGCTCGGGTGAGCTAGCAGCATTGAGCTATGTCGCCCGTATGAGATAGGATCGCTTCATCAAAAATATAACACTACTTCATGTTAACTACGGTAAGATTATTACATATTAATATTCCCTCATCCTTCTAATCCCTTTCCCTGGCCCGACTCCAATCCCCGCTTCCCTCCACACCCAGGTGTAGGTATATAGGTAACCGTATTTTGTGAAACATGTAATCAAACATTATATTTATTATACTCTCATTATATTTTGTTCTTATATTGACTTACTTGGTTTTGTTATTATTAGTTTTTATATTCACTTTATTTAATTTTATTTCTAATATTATCTGTAAACATTAATAATTGATGTATTTTTTCATCACCTTTATATCGCACATTATATTAGTAAGACTGTTTATGTTCCAATAAATAAAACGTTTTTAATTTGTATGAGGAGGTTCGTAAGCATAATGTTGTTTTTAATTTAATATTACATCAGCCTTGCATTCTTTACAAACCTCTTTCACACGCTCACACGTGATTTACCACACATTCGCTTTAGAGATCTCATTTCTATGGCATTCCGTTTACTTTCATCCTTCCTCTGCCAATTCCATGCTTCACTGC
>JAHDVE020001098.1:0-57034 GCA_022606495.2 Halesus radiatus | reverse complement strand
ATGAGTTAAAAACGTTTTTGTTTCCAACACGAAACTAAATAATGTGAATAATATTTCATTTCGATATACCTATTTGTGTAGTCTAAGACGTCGACACTGTAGATACAAAAAAACTACAGTTAAGACGTCCTTAGACGATACCTATTTTCATCTAGATTGCCCGTGATTTGTCTCTTTCTATCGAAAATTCCATACAAAATTCCATAGAAAAAGACAATTCACGTCCAATCTGTATGGAAATAGGTATCGTCTAATTACCGCTGTAGAAAAAGTTATTTTTTCAAATGTTCCTCTTTCGATCGTCCGCCGAGATAAGTACCTACCTATGTCAATCTGTAAGTGTATTGATTCATTTTGTTCACAACGATATGTTGCCATGCGTATATTATTGCTTAGAAAAAAACATTGGGTACCTATTTCTGAGACGCAAAATGGATAGAGCGAAAGGGAGAAAAAATTGCTTGCTTTATAATTTTGAATTTTTTGTTATTAAGAATTTATCCAAAAGTTTTTGGAAGTGAGCTGAAAGGCGGCGATTAAATGTGAAATAAAAATTGCGCAATTTTATCTCAGAGTCTCTTTGAGAACAATTTGCAAATGTAAATAGTACTGCGAGTTTTCAAGTTGCTTCGAAAGGGACTCTTTGAAAGCAACTCGCGCAACTTTTATAGTTGGTTTAATCTGCGCATTAGAGCCTCATTAAAACTTTTTTTAAAATTTTGATGCAAGTTTTTGCTTTCTGATGATTTATTTTAAATATAATACATTGGTATTCTTGGAACAATTCACACATTGCTTTCTTATAACGCTTTCTCCGAATTACCATTTAAAATTATATTGTTTCCAAGCACACCCAGCTTTGTGCAAAACGCACATTTTTTATAAGCAATTTTAAAAGATGACATCTAGATGAGATCACTTCTAAATGCGGTGGCATCAGCAATCCCAGTTATTGTTTCTGTACGAGTAGTTGACATCCACACATTTAATGAAGAGTCACTTGGCTTTGAGACTCGAAATAATTTGGTTTTGACACAATAACTTATTGATTCTGAACTTACAATGATTTCTGAGCTGTGTGTACATCGCTTCCTTTGTAGGGAATTTTGAAAAGACATATTCACATTGAAGTGGGGTGCCCGTTCCCTTTGAGATAGTAAGTATGTAAGTAGTAAAATGATATGACAACCTTTTAGTTCTGACAAGGACCTCCTACAACTAGGTACAAAACGCGGAGGAATAAAATATGGTTCTTCCTGGGTGGGCACAAAGAATCTAACACATTGTTAAAAATCATTACATTACACGCACTTGTTGGTTGTTTCAATGGACAGATGCTGCAGGCAAAGTCCGCAAGCCAGGGACCCCTTTGTGCTGACAGTATCTTCATATCTGATATGCACGTTCCTGATGTAGACCTGGACATTGTTCACAATGGTGGTCAGGAGGTTCTCGAAGAAGTTCTGAGGACCTCCGAGAACCTCTCCTTCGGCTTCTAAGTCCTGCAGGATCTTCTTCTTCGCAGCCCTGATGAGCCTCTTCTCTCTCTCCCCGTCGAAGAAGTTGTTGGAGATGGCCGGTCCCACCAGAAGAAGGACATCTTCAATGTTGACTATGACTGATTGGCTGTATAGTCCCGCCCACGGTATGGTCAGGTTTATCTGACCGATTGTCCCGATCTTTACGTCGATGGGAAGGTTGAGTTCGTACTGAAAGAAAAATCAATTCTGAGTAATTGATACCCAACTGACAACTGCGATTTTTTCGTTTTATAAATTATCATCAATAGGCAGAAAACGCGAAATTTTCATTCATTTTCGGGTAAATAACTAAAAAATAAGTAATAAGAAAATAAAAATTTTGTGTTCTAAGTATTTCTTTGTCTATGGTTTTGACAAGCTTGAATATCCATACAATGTAATGCAGCTAAATTCTTGTTGAAAACGCCGCGAACTGTCATCATTTTTTCGATTTTGAAAAAAAAAAACCAAAACAAACAAACAAAAAATATGGACCACTTTTGTTGCAAAATAACCCCATTTTCCAAAAATAACTCCAATTTCTCCCCCTATCAATAGGTATTAAGGCGGTAAAGGCATACTGCTGATAGATCCGCTGTAACCCCTCTCTCTTTCGTTTCCATAAACGACAAATAACGCTGGGTTCCCATCTTATCCATTCTATGGTCTACCACAGAGAACGAACTTTTCCACGATAGACAGGAATTATGCTTGCACCATTTCTATTCTATTTTAAATCAATTGTACATATTTGCTGAGCTCGAAGTGACTCAGCAAATCGTCGATAGAAAAAGCGTTCTTTTTAATTGGGCATAACCATAGACATTGCTGTACTGTGCGCAGGTCACAGTGTTCAGACGGTTCTATTCTCTGGTTTATTTTAAATAGAATAGAACGAAAGTTGGAGTCGATTCAACACTGGGCTTCTATCAATCGAGCATTCTATTGCATAGATGCATGTTAGTGGAATAGATGAGGTGGGGACGTAAAGGTGACAGCGGGGCTCTCGAGTCCGGAGCGGCAAGATCATAAGAATATGAGAATACCCAGTTCCTTCACGGTGATAACGTGAAATTTCAAGTGGGATTATTCATGATAATCGAATGTACACAACTGAACTGCGTAGATTCCAGTCTATAATGCATCTTATCTTAAAGTGGTTCTTCTTTGTCGATAAATTATCATAGCAAACGAATTATAAAACGGCAATGTATTTCTCTTTGTTCCAATAGAAACTTTCGAACTGAAGCCTCCAGCTAAGTGAACCGTTTTAGGTGCAATATATAATACTTAACTGAAATATAATTTTGTACCATGACAAAATTCTTGAAAGGGCGGGTACCCTACTTGAAAGTAACGAAGGACTGGCTAAATCAATATTCAAATGCATAGGAGGTGCGGAGTTAAAGAAGGGGTGAAAGTGGAATGTACGGAAGTACCTGGCTCTTCATATCTAGTTATAAACACAGCTAAACCCATTTTAGCAATGTTAACAAACTAACAAACCATCACCCCGCTTCTCCGCAGGGGTAGGTAGAGAGGACGAAACGCCAAACTCGATCTTGGCATACACTTCTTGCTTCATTCACTTTCATACAACGTCTCATACATTCTCTTCTGTTATTCCGACTTCTGACATGGCCCGACTAGTATTTTAATTTGAAGTATTTGATTTACTTGATCGCGCTATGTCTTCCTCGGACGTCCCCGGCTTCTTCTTCCATTCACATTCTTGTCATATATCCTCCTTACACTCCTTTCTTCGTTCATTCGCTCTACATGCCCAAACCATCAAAGCGTCACTTTCCTTAATCTTGCTCACTACGCTTACATCAGCCTTGCATTCTTTACGAATCTCAACATTTTTCACTCGATCATACATGGTTTTAACATACATTCGTCTCAGAGATCTCATTTCTATAGCATTCAGTCTATTTTAATCCTTCCTCTGCCAGTTCCATGCCTCACTGCCATACATCAAGGTTGGTATCAGCACTCCATTGTGGACTGCTAGCTTCGCTTCCTTGGACAACTTTTTGTTTGCGCCAACCGCGTTCAGTCCTCCATTAATGGAGTTTCCTGCATTCACCCTTCTTTCGCAATTTAACAATGTTTCAATATTTAATCATGTTGAAATAGAAAAAGACACAGAAAATTAAAAGGAAAAACAGTCACGTTTGGGAATCGAACCCAGGACCTTTGTCTTACTATAACTAGTACTCTAACCTCTGAGCTAATGAGACTTTATTACTATCCGTCATTTATCAATATCATTCCTCAATTAAGAATTATCAATATCATCTTCAATTAATTCTCATATTTTTTTGCTGCTTTCTCTTTGTATGATTGCAAGGTTCTACCCGATTTTTATTTATATGGGACATCTATTGATTTTTCAATAAGTCTGGAATGAATATTCAATTTCATTGGAATAAATTATTGAAGCTTATAAACCTCATTGTAATATTTATTTGTTGAAGATAATATAAACAAATCTCAAATGAAATACCTTCGATACAGAAAAATACATAATAAAAAGGTAATGGTCGCATCCGGAAATCTAATCCAGGACCTTCTGTATTACCAGGACTAGCACTCTAACCACTGAGCTAATCAGACGTTATTAGTTTCCGTCAAATTTATTGACATCATACATCATTTTATTTTATTCATTTTTTTAAATATATTTGTGTAGAAATATTTGAGTGTAATAAATATTCTTGATAAATATTTAAGTTTTAAGATTGTTACATATGTTTTTTTATTTTTTTATTTTACATATTTTGTAACCTTGTCTGTAAATTTTATGTTTTAAATAACAAGCTCCCGTTAGACAAACTACTAAAAAGTAGTTTATCGGGACTTTTTGAATTGTATTTATTCCCTTGTAAAATTTAAAAATTATTTTAGCGTTACCAATACCGTCTTCAATTAGGTTAGTTGGCAAGTGGATAAAAAGAAAAAATAGGATTTACCTATCGATTATCAAAAGTTTGTCTGTACCACTTCTATCACTATCACATCGCACTTACATAAAATACGATTTACTATGTACTCGTATCTACCTACAAAAGGAGTAACACACAATTCTTCCAAAAATATAGCAACCACTATAAAATATACCTCCAAAAAGTGTTTCAAGCATACAAACGTAATATTTATTTTGTAATGCAACATCATCTTCTCAATTACAAAACGATTCAATATCGATACACTTAAATCGAGTGATTTTAAAAAGCAGGTACCATTTAACGGTCAGCACCTAAAAATACACACTTTGCAGGTTGCTAACCGAAGAAATACTACGAATAATGTATATGTACATTCCATACGGATAATTAGGAAAATGTATAAGGTGTCAAAAGACAATAATACTCAAACTGTAATCCTTTAAATTCTATATGAAATACGTACTGGAATTTTAGGTAAAACGCTCAAAATTGCTTTCACTGGTATTTTCACAGAATTTAAAGATTACAGTTGAGGAGTTTTGCCTTTTGAAACCTTATACATTATAGTACCCGTATAGAATTTACAGTTAAATCATCTGTATTATTGCATGAGTAAAAAGGGATGTTTGAGTGTTGGCCCCATTATATTACATAGTGGGACATGAAACGATGCACACAAAATTAATAACAGTATTAATAATATTACAAAAAAGATGATATTTACCAGCGCTTCCGGTTTCAGTTTCAGATCCGTCAGAATCACATTTCCGGAAAATATGCCCACGTTCAGGTTTTCCGTGTCCAAATCCTGAACGTATTTGCCGAGGAAACGGTTCAATACCCCGGCAATGACTCCTTCAAACATCTTGGAAGATTTCAATTCAGTGTGCTTGCGAAATCCATACCAAATCTGCGTTTAATCCGACACCTAGATAAACAACGGAATACAACATTAAACACAGAATTAATTATCCGCAAGAGAGGAAAACAATTAAAGTTTAAATTACACTAAAACACATACGGTTTCTAACAACATAATGAACATTTTGGAACTTGATACGTAGACATCTGTTTTGATTATTTTATCGTATGTAGTAGGTACACACACGCGATCTACGACTTTCTGTTTTGGTAACATGTGTGTTTACTAAATATAACGTTATCGTATCGACACAGGGCCGAATCTAAAATAGGACCAGATAAAAGTGTATCCTGGGCGCAAAATCGTTAAGGGTGCTAAAAATTTTATTGTGGTTAATTTAAAAAAAAAAAGCTTGGAATCTACATACTTCTAATCATAAAACATAACGTTAATTCAATTCAGTTCATCTAAAAAGAATACAAGAAAATAATATCACAGAAACGCCAACAAAAGAATTTTTCACGTCTTTTGCTGTCCCTAACATTCGAAATATCTATGCTGAGAATAGTTTAATGAAGGATTTCAAAAAATCTGAAAAACCAAAGAAACCTAATTTTCACAACACAAGAGCTAACCAGAATTACATTATGAATATACCCAAATTTACAACTGCTTTTGGACAAAAGAACTATAAATATTTCTCCACCAAGCTCTTTAATTCGCTTCCAGCAGCAATAAAAAAAGGATTATGCTAATGATTTCAAATACCAAATCAGAACCTGGCTCAAAGAAATCAAAGAAGAGGAGTTATCCAGAATTTTGGAAAGAACGTAGTAGGAGCTCAAAACAATCAACCAAGAAACCTGAAAAGAGCGAAGAGGACTATGAAAAACACCCCGAATTGTCTAAACCCTTTAGGTGCCACATTTTTTTTTTAATTCTGGAGAAGTGTCGATAATCCATGAATATATATATATTTTTTTATTTTGATTACTTTTATTTTTAGGCACATGTTTTCAATAATGTGACGTAATTTTAGAACCGTGGGTAACGGGTGACGAATTTTATAGCTCGAGCTATATATCGTTCTGTGGCACTCAAGTGCAATAATGTATCGGAACGATATATCGTTCAGTGGCACCTAGAGGGTTAAGACTTGTAATTTGTTATTATGTAAATAGAAAAAGAATTATGTTGAAACAAAATAAAAACAAATACGTATTTTCATATGAAGCGGTAACTTTGTAATGTGACATTATAATATAAAAAATAAAACAATAACTTGGTTACATCAGTTTTATTTGTTATATACTTTTGCCGACCGGGTTTCGCTATTGCCGTAGCTTCTTCAGGGCAGTATACTAGATAATATACTGCCCTGAAGCAGCTACGGTAGTAGCGAAACCCAGTCGGCAAAAGTACGAGTATATAACAAATAAAAGTGATGTAAACAAAGTTATTGTTTTATTTTTCAAATAAAAAAATACATACTTTTTTGTATATGTTAAATAAAAAAAAAGCATTATAATATTAGCAAATCACTGGATGTGATCGTCAAAAGGTGAAGTAGTACTTTTAAACTAGGTATACAAATAATCCAATCGACTTACTAGAATAATATATTTAAAAATAAAAACTTTTTATTTTAAACCTAAATAATAGTAATTGCAATCTTGCAAACGAAAGTAATGTTGTGTTCTGCACATTTTTAATAGCAAGTCGGCGTTCTTCCTGCAATCTGCTAATAAATAGATAGGAAGAAAAATTCACTGCACGCAGTAGCGGACGATAAATGGTTCACTAGCAGAACGATGAAAAGTGAAATCTTATTAATTAATTAATTATTGATTGTTATTGTGTTCAGTTGTTTTTTTTTTTTAATTTTTAGAAATTAAATTTAAAAATGCCACTATTAAGTTCTCCTTATTAATTATTATATAAATTTCAAACATTAGCAGCGTGTTGCCAAAAAAGGTCAGCGTTTCAATTATGCACTGAAAATAAACATAATTGTTGTTGTAGAATACAATCACTTCGTAGTTTGACATATTTATTAATTTGGTTTGAACGACAATTTTTTTTTTAAATTCATCAATAACTCAATTTCACATATCAATGAAACTTGTCCTATTGTCTTATATTTGATAAACTCAAAATTTCCCACTTTCTCTTGATCCCTCTCTACTTTGACGTCCTGTCTCTTTTTTATATGTTGTCCCATTCTATTATAATATGCAAGCATATCTCTGTCTCACTGTTCCATTGTTTCGTTTTATATTTTATCTCCCTCTTATTATATTTTGTATTGTGTATCACTCTACGTATTTTTGTATCGATTTAAGTTTTACCCTGGCGAAGCTTGGGATATGCGAAACCGGTTGGTGAAGAAATTAAAATAAATTAGTGGTTCAAAACGAAGTGTTTGTTTTATTTAATATTTGTTAATTTTTTTTGTGGTCAGCGGCAGGTTCGACCCTGTACTAATATTATCTTATCTGAACGATTTTCACCTGAGTCACAATATTATAACAATATAACCGTAATCACCGACATTTGCTAACAAAAATGCTAACCCATCATTGTTTTCTGTATTCTTATCAAACTCATAAGCTGACGACCCTAAATACATGATATATTATATTTATATAAATATGCACTGAAGAGATTAACTGATAGACTTGCGTTGTGGGCGTTTCCGTGTGTCTGAGGTAAGCTGCTTTTTTTACTTACTAATGGTGAAATTGATCAAACCTTTTTCAAATATCGAAATTCTTTCTTGAACAGAAAATCATTTTCATTGATCTGTCTGGGAATCGAAGGTCTATAAATACGTAAATTTTTTTAAAAATATATTTTTGTTTATATGAATTAACATACAGAATCTATGTATTGCTTGAAATGGCTTTAACCGTTTTTGGTGAATCTGAACATCTACGTACTTCCCAACCCTTTCCTACCAAATCTCCTTCCTTTTCACTCCCTTTAAAATCACTTCAATAGCGTTCTTAAAACAAAAAGTAATTTTAAGAACGCTATTGAATGACATGGATGTGTTGAAATCGGTAGCAAATAAATAACAAATAATGCACATCGTGAATAAAATTCTTCAAAACAAAATATATAGAAATTATTACACAGGTAATGCCCAGGAAACACAATAAATAAACAATTTATTTATTAATTGATAAACTAAAGTTCTTAAAAACTTAAGACAAGATTTTTATGCATAGCGCAAAGGGTAACAATTATTTTTTATAAACAATAATTATTAGCCTGAAACACTCATCCAAATTGAAAAAAAACCTTTCCGATGAAAGATAAATGTCGCCGACAGGACTCGAACCTGCACAATTTATTACTTAATGTACGCTGACCGCTTTTGGAAGAAGCATTTTTTCATCAGGGCAAAATACTTACTAACTAAACATGAATAATATTACAAAATTTTGGGTCAACATACATTAGGTGTCGAAGTAGAGGTTGGGGCGGGATTAGTAAAGAGTTGGGGGAAGAGATCGAGGGAGTGGTGAATGGGAACATATTTAAGGTGGGGCTGTAAGATAGATTTTTTTAATTGTTAATTATTTTATTTTGTCGCTACTTCTTTCATGGCTAAAAGTCACCAAATAAGTATACAATCCCTTCCGTATCATGTCACTTTATCAATGTGGAACATATTGTTAGGAAAATTCAGGTAAATTTCATAGGTTTTTCTTATATAAATGGATGTAAAATTGTGTCCTATTTAAGGAACAGAAAACAATATGTTTGCATCAACGGTTATGAGTCTAGGGAATTCACTGCATTCTCTGGAGTACCACAGGGTTCAAATATAGGACCTCTAATGTTCTTGATATTAATCGACAACCCACGAGCATGTATCAAATATGCCAATTGCCTGCTTTTTGCTAACGATCTAAAACTGCTAATGAAGATTTGCAGTAGTGAAGATTTCAATAAATTACAACTGGACTTGGATGCAATAACTGCGTGGGCTGACAATAGGAAATTATATTTCAACATTAAAAATGTGTATCTAGAGATTCAAGAGACCTCCAAAAAATGTATTTTTATTTTTGTCATTTCGTATAATTTCAAACACATGATTGTTTTGTTCATGTGTATTGTAAATGGATGCAGTCTATTATACAATAAAAAAAATGTCAACAGATCAGTTTTCTTTCAAATCGGCATCGATCACACATCTAGGGATTATTTTATTCAGTATAAATATGTAAATACCAGTGAGTTTTAAATTATCGTAAGATCTTATTTCTTAAGCTGATTATTTGGCTTAATTTGGTAATCGACACGATCGCAATAAAAGTTTAAAGTTTTCTAACGATATCAATTTTGCTGATATGATAAGAAAGAGGCGCTTTGATGGCTTTGATATGCAGAGCGCATGAACGGAGAAAGGGGTGTAAAGAGAAAAGAAAATAAACTTATTATCTAATCAGACAATCAACTTCTTTGTCCTTTTCAAATACTGAATTGTATCATACGTTCTGTTTCAATAAATTTCCATGCAATTTAATATATGATATAATGCCTACTAACAAAACAAAACAAAAAATAGATTGTCCCGAATTACCATCCGTTATTGGTTTCAATGATGCCATGAGGCGTACTAGGCACATCACGCATCTTCATCTAAAAGTCGACACTAATGCAGCAAAGAACTCACCGATTACTCGCGCGATTACAACATACGAGTATGCCCTCTAAGAAAAATTACTACAGTTAAACATTCTTCATCATTCTTTACTAACATATCGTGATATAATTAATTTAAAACCACATTTTTCATCAAACGTTCATTCATAGTCAATTAAAATTCATGATTTAAAAAAATTTCTACACTTTTCCACATCATCAGCTCTTCAAACACCAATTTGTTACACAAATGTTAACCCCTAAAAACTTTGACATCGTCGTACATGGCAATTTTAAAACTCACAATAAAAATTATTGTTTTGCAAACAGCCCAATACTAAAAATGACAAAAAGGAGAAATTATCGACAAAAATTAGAAAATGGAAGGACCCAAAGTGTCAAGTTGTAAAAAAAATATATATTTTTACGAATCAGAAATTTTTGTTGTTAAAAAACTAAACTCAATATACTTTGCTTTAATTCAATCCATTCTACAATATGCTATCCTTAGTTGGGGATCCAGATATAAATCTAATCTTCTTTCAATAGAAATTATTCAAAGGATAATGATTAAAATTATACTAAAAGAACCTTCGGATTACCCAACGAATTGCCTATTTGAAGAATTTCAAGTACTTACATATAAAAATCTGTACATTAAAAATTCAATAAGTCAAAATGTTAGGTTCTGAAATGATAATGTGTTTGCTTTATATCTTAAGTGCCATTTCTAGCCCTTACCTTCCCAAACCAACACAACGTTTTGAAAAATGGAACACAGTGATCTGACAGAAATTGTTTGCAGTGCTCTTTTGTTCGGAAAAGAAAAAACTAATTTCGAGGAGCATGTTCGGTCTCTACATTATTCGGTAAGTGTTTGGTTATCCTAGCTCCCTTTAAACCTTAAAAGTGTTCCTTATTACAATCAACGAAAACAATAATAATTATTTTCGTTATTTACAGTCCACAAAAGTTTTACATGCGATACCCCCACAATTTCAGGTGGGTAATTTTCGTATGTAACATTGTAAAACACAAATCATAAAAGAAAATGAAAAATACCAATTTTTAACTGAAAACCGTACTCGTCTTGAATATGTTTTTCCATGGCCAAAATCAAAGACTTCATTTGAACAACTACATTATACTTCCCAAGGACGATCTATTTTCAATCGACTACCGAAAGACATCAGAAGCATTAATGATAAAATCCAAATATTTAACCACGTGAAGAAATATTTTAAAGACAATCTTAACAAACAAAAAATATTTACAATGGAATTGACCTCTTGTTACTACTTGTTGCACTTGTTTTCATTAACTTTTTTATCTTCTAAATAAATAAATTTATAATATCTTCAAAAGATTGGTATTCACTTTGTAACGTCATTATTAATAAATGAATTAAAAATTTCTTTGTAATCAACACTTTATTAAAATATAAATATCAACGTACATCGGAACATACAAAGGAAAGCTTCGCTTTCAAAACATGTTGAAATGTATATATTCATAAAGTGGTGATTATAAATTATTTATAATTAATTTATCAATAAATCTACATTTATTTTTAAATACATTATCTTAGTTACGAAATAAATATTTCATTATCCCACATTTTCTATATATACACAAGCGAATACTTCTGATGGAAGAGTAGTATAAAAGCCGTTATATAAAACCATGAAATAAAAAGTTTAACTAATAATTATATCTAAAAAAAAGTCTTACTATTGAGACCGAACACGATTATTGCAATCGTACAATTCAAAATGTTTCGATTCTTAAAGAAAACAACAATTTACATGTTGACTAGTTGTCACAAGTGAAAAATCACAAGATGTAACTTTACTTGCCAGGATGAAAACGGAGAAATTTTGTTTCTACAATAAAAAATATTACAAATAATCAATAAAATAACAGTGTTGCACAATACATTGTGGGTAGGTACTTTATTACTTGTCTGGATTTAAAAAAAAATAATGTTCCAATACCTACGTAAGTTTCAATTTTCAAAAAGTCACGCTCATACGTACGCAATAGGATATTATGTTATCTCTTATCCGAATTACGAAAATAATGCAATTTTTACATAACATTTATGTATCCTGCTTTTATTACTATTCGAATAAAATGCATTTCTTTAAATTTCTGTTAAAACTGTTCCACGAAATAACGATTATTGATGAATTGTTAAAGTAAGAATCGTTGCATCACTAATTAATTTATTCCGTTCGAATAATAAGTTCGCCATCTCAAGCTACATTATTGTAATTTTATTCATGAGAAGAAATTAAGGGGGAGAGGGACGTCTTAGAGGGATTATTTATAATTTCGAAATAATGATAACATCATCAGGCAATACGATAAACATAATGTTTTTAAAGAGAAAAATCTTCCTCATAGGATTAGCATTTAACAAAACCAAAACAGAAATATGATATTTTCGAACCCGTCCTACGCATGTTTTACAAAATATTAAAAATAATTGCAATCCATTCCCGGTACATTTTTTTATAAACTTAACCAGTTTTGTAATTCGCATATAAATATTCTTCTTTATTTTTTTGTAATTTCTTCTCGATATTTTAAAGATAAATCTTCAAAGTATCTTTATAGAATATTCAACATTTAAAAATATTTTGTAAAACATAGGTAGGACGGTCAGAAAAAGGTCATATTTCTGATTTGATTTTGATAAATGCTAAGTCTATGTATTTTTTATTTTAATGTGTGATATTTTTTTTATCGTATTATCATTATTTCGAATTAATAAATAATCTCTCTCCGACGTCCCTCTCCCCCTTAATGAGATGAAGTCTCCTTGAACAAATTATCGATGTTGTGGAACTAGTGGAGTGCAAGTTTTTAATGTTCGGAGGGAAATTAAAGAGCATTGTGGAACTTTCAATTCAGTGGAATTCTTACGGTTCAAATAACTTAGTTTTTACTGAACTTTCAGGAGAATATTACAGAATAGAGAAATGATTTTAAAGTTTTTCGTTTCATTCCACACGTTATTAAGTTAGATTCTTTGTAACATATTGCTGGAAAAGAGCGGGATAGTATTAAATCTCACGTAACAAGATCGGGAAAATTACTTTTCATATATGAATACGAAATAGAACCCAAATTGCCCGGAGGCTTTGAGACTATGAGTGGCTATTATGGCTCAGACGTGGTCACAAAACACGAATAAAGCCATTTCAAGCAACGTTTAGATTCTGAATAGTGGTCTTTCTCCAGGGCCATATTGAGAATATACGCAAATACACCATACCTACTCAATATATGGAAGAACCACCAGACCGGACTCTTGAAAAGACGCTTTTGAAATGTTAGCTGTTTGACGACATTATACGAGTACAAATGGTTCCAGAAGCTTCTAGGTAGTTAGGTACTTTAATTTTTTTATAACCAACAATCAATTATTTAAGTAATGATTTTTTAAACATTTTCTATTACATAAATCAAAACACACAAAATTCTATGATCTAAATTATCTACCGTTTATAATGTTACTACATAAATAATTTTCTAGATTTTCTTCCTTGTTGAAATGATTAGAAATCTGTTTAAAAGACGTCTGAAACTTGAGACTTATAAAATGTATACATTGAAGATGATATTAACAAATATCAAATGAAGCATGAAAAAGAAAAGACATAGAAAAAAAAGTAACGGTTACATCTAGGACTTGAACCGAGGACCTCTCGGTCTATCCGGAACAAGCACTCTAAACTAAAATAATGCCACCTCATTATTTTCCGTCAATTTTAAGAACTATTAATATTATCTTAAACATATCATTTTAATTTGACGGCCTCCATGGTCGAGGGGTAAGGCTCTCGACTACGAATCCGAAGGTCGCGGGTTCAAATCCCGGCGTGCGCAAGTAATTTTTATTTAATTAATTTGTGTTGTTTCACAATTAATTGATTTAATAATAATATGTAGTATATTTCCGCATGTTCCAGAGTGGAAGATACTCCCAGTATCGCCCTGGTGAAAGACCACCATTCAGAATTGAAACGTTGCTTGAAATGGCTTTTAGCCGTGTTTGGTGACCAGATCTGAATAGCCAGGTATTTCCCCACCTCCCTCTCCCCTTCTCCCCTCCCCAATACCTTCAGCCTCACAACATTCCCCAATTGGGAATGCCATAGTCTCACTGGCTCCAGACGGTTGGGAGCAGTTGGGACTCTTGTGAGGTATTCATATAAAAAAAAAAAAACAAATTCCCATATTTTACATGCGACCGTTACCTTTTTTTCTGTGTCTTTTCTGTTACGTGTTTCATTTTAGATTTGTTTATATTATCTTCAATGATTAAATAATACAACGAGGTTAATAAGATTCAAAAAGTTATTTAAATAAATTTGAATGCTTAAAAATTAATTAATAATATCATCAGATAATTCTAGGAAAAAAAAACAAAAATCATCTCAATAATAAAAACAGTAGCATAAAGAATTTTCAAAAGATCCTCGGCTTAGCATCTCTAGAGATGACAAGTCCCCGAGGGAGACATGCTATATTGAGATTATGAGGAAAATTACTTTTAAAGTAGGTACCGCGAAAAACTTGAAATCTAACAATGAATGTAAATTAGAATAATGGTACGTATCGTTATGTTCACGCAGCGTGAAACGAATTTAATAAAATATGTAGACATATTTACGTACAAGTGCGTAATATTGTGGACCTTCATTAATAGGTGGATTTTTTTTAATGTCTTCACTTTTTTCAATTTAATGAAATAACTTATTGAAACCTCATTGTAATATTTAATCGTCGAAGATTAACAAATCTCAAATTAAATGTGAATCAGAAAAAAGACAGAGAAAATGAAAAGGTAACGGTCGCATCTGGGAATCAAACCAAGAACCCCTGTCTTACCGGAACTAGCACTGTAACCACTGAGCTAATGAGACGTTATTACTTTCAAGGTTCTACCCGAATTTATTTCGCAATCTAGATAGTGTATTAGATATAGATGTCTTATATAAGTATATAGATACATTTAGGGGACATAGCAATACTGAGAGTATCTTCCGATCTGATATATGAATAAGGTGCAAGCATATGATATAACACCGTATAAAATCATCCACAATTTGATAGAAGGTCCATACCTCCTCGAGTGCTATAAATCATTTATACCAAACAACTACTGCCAGGAGTGGCACCACGATATGAAAAGCATACCACATGGCAGAACAGACGTGTTGGCTCAGAACAGCATAACACGAGGTATGGTGCTGATAAATAACATTTCTCTTGATATCTTCAATATAAACCTTGAAGATATCAAGAGACATGTTAATTTTCATCATGAAATGTATTTTTGTTTGTTGTGTTCATGTATATAGTAAATAGACGCAGTCTGCCATACCCAAAACAAACCTTAAATTTATCAAATCCCTGTGTTTTACAAATAAAGGGCGATAATGGTGCATGCTTTACGCATTATGGTTTTCCAATATCGTCCCTAATAACATGTGTAATAAGGTTCAGACGGGCTACAAATTAATTATGTTTCAATGTTCCAAACCTGACAGAAAATGGACACCCGGTGAAGACTCGAAATGTGGTATATTTTTAACACTTTTAGACGTTATTGGCCCGGAAAATTCTCTGAACACTTCAGTAAACTCCTTCACGAAGTGTACTGAATTCACCCCCGCCCGATAAAGGGGGGTGAGATATTTTATTAGTATTCACCTTCATGGACAAAGCAATTTAATATTATGATATTACAACAGCAACTTTGAAATTCCAATGAATCCATAATCAAGAAGATGTTTTATGGAAAAAAAAAACATTAAGAAAAATTGTAATGGCACAAAATTAATACATCCGCGGCAAGAATTTTAAGAACTTTAATTTTTTTTCTTGTTCATAATAAATGATATACTATGAGTGCTTAACCTTAACTAACCTAATCTTACCTAACCAATGATATTAAACATTATGACGAGGTAGAAGGCATCAAGTCACCGCCATGAAGTTACCATCAATTAAATAAATTTAAAAAAATTACTTTTTATTAACGATTTTATTAATATACACAGATATCTACATCTTTCGAAAGCGGTGATTTTTTCATCAGGAATATATATAATACTTTTTTTTTTCAAAACATGTAGATCTGTGTATAAAGTGGTGAATACAAAGTAAATTTTTTAATTCATTTATTAATAATGACGCCACAAAGTGAATACCAATCTTTTAAATAAATATATTTTAATAAATATCAACATATTTTGAAATCAATGGTTCCCTCGTCAGGATACAGTGTACACTCAAAAAATTATGGCAAATACGCATAAACAAAGTATACCATAAGCATAGACAAAAAATACGAGTAACAATTAGTTGTGAGATTGGTAAAGAATTGGGTATTAATTAATGTGGAACTAAATTATTTCTAATTGTGAAACTGTTAATTCATGGTGAAATTCTATTTAAAGATGATTTTTTTTGTTATTAAAAAAAATTCTTAAAAGGTATTTACGGTCAAAAATTAAAAAAAAGTGAAAGAAATATACGAAGCTTTTGTAATAAAAAAATCATATTAAAACAAAATTACTATTAAATTATAATAATTACATTTATATTACGGAACAATCAAGGTATTAAAATAACAAAAATGTATTATTCTGAATGCAGTTATTTATGAAAATAAATTTAAGAGGTTATTAATAATAGTTAATTTGACTATTGATATTTTTCTAATTTAAAAAATCTAGTAAATCATATACTTTGTACTGACTACTTTATTATTGCGCATATATTATTGCAATCTGTTCAATTATATTTAATTCTTTATTAAAAAAATATATATATATTTTTTATTTCTAATGTAAATTTGTTATTCAATGTTTTGTAATAATTTTTAAAAAATATTTTCTTGTATTAAAATTTTTGATTAATTACTTATCTACTTTAATCAATCTTTGTTCATGTTTATAATTTGTCTGTTCCTACATTATTATGTACTAATTTTTATCAATTGTCTATAATTGCCATTATTGTTTTAGTTTTCTATATACTGCTGTTTCGAAACATGTAGATATTTGTGTATTAATAAAGTGGTGAATACAAAGTATATTATTTAATTAATTTATTAATAATGACGCCACAAAGTGAATACCAATCGTTTGAAGAAATTGTAAAAATATATAAATTTGCCTAATTGTATTTACATGTAAAATTTGTAAGCCTTTATTTATTTCAAATGGATGATTCATTTCGAAATTGTGGTTAGCAAATTAAGAAAAAAAATTATTACTCGAACACCTCAGGTGCTCCTTAACCCTAGTATTAAAATTTCAACTGATTTTCCCATATAAAAAAGTTCCAATCACCACAAATTAATTTATAAACCCCCAAATTGTTTATCCGTGTTATTTCAAATACAATTTTTTAATTTGATAACAGTATAAAAAGCTGGATGGATAGTATTTGAGATAATTTTATTACTGAATTTGAAGTATGATTATTTTAACCCTTTAGGTGCCACGTGTATTTTTTATAAAAATGCTGGAGTAGTGTCGATAATCAATGAATATACATTTTTTATTTATTTTGATTACTTTTATTTTTAGGAACATGTTTTCAATAATGTGACGTAATTTTAGAACTTCCTTTCGAATTTCCGACGAATTTCCTCGTATATCGTTCTGTGGCACTCATGTACAATAATGTATCGGAACGATATATCGTTCGGTGGCACCTAAAGGGTTAAAACACCGTTTTTCTCCACTGTTTCCCACCCTCAATTATTGGTTGATAAAATTATTAAATTAAATTATTGGATACGTTATTTCATTAAATTTATTGAAATAACTTACTGAAGCTTTATTAGAATATTTAATCATTGATGATAATTATAATAAAATCTCAAAAGAAATGTGGAAGATTAAAATACAAAGAATACAAAAGGTATCGGTCGCATCTGGGATTCGAATTTGCAATCATACATAAAAATATCAATCAAACGAGGGTTTTCTGAAAACTTTTTATTTTCTGTTGTTTTTTCGGATTAGTATTTCATTTGGGATGTGTTAATATTATCTTCTTCAATGATTAAATATTACAATGAGGTTCAATAACTTCAATAAGTTATATATATATATATATAAATTGTATTTTATTATTGTTTTACGCATTTAGTATCTACTAGAGAAATATCTCAGCGTTATTTCACGTTTAACATGATTAGCTACTTTTATTATACATTGGAAGAGGCTTACGACCCATTTAGGTTTCATTATTTGTGAAACAATATGGTGAAAATAGCTGCAAAATGAAACGTATTAAAAAAAAAACTTGGATTTAATTTCAAATAACCGAGATCATTTTGAGCAGAGCATAAATCGGCTTATATGTTCGATGTCTTCACAGTCGATCACGTAGACAGGCATTTCGCTCCGAACCATTTTACTTCGCTTTCAGTCTTAAATGTCAAGAATCTGGTTTGCATCTAAGTGCGTAGAGCATTAATCTATTTAGGCCAGGGACACCGTGTACCTGAGCACAGCTTCCCTGAACGAGACGAGGTGAACGGGTAAGCATCTGGGCCATATAATTTATCGGTTACCTATCTCAGTTTTCCACACGAAAGCCTTTCCGTAGCAAAATACCCAACGAGTGTATTCAACGAACAGACTTGTTGAGTCCAATATTGATTTGGGATTATTTAGAGTGTTTTGATGAAATTTTAATTAAAATTATTTAAATAACTAGCTAACAATACGTTTAATCGTAAAAAAATCATTAAGGCTGGTTTGATTTCGCTAGTTGCCTAAATTCCCTAGAGATTTCAACCCATTTCACGTTCGGTATTAGAGTCGAAAATAAATTCAACACAATTAAACCGTATTATTGATTTTCCCAGATGTAAGAATTATTTTCTTCAATAACATTATTAAATTTGATGTGATACGTTTTTTTAAGATCACATTTACTGCACGCTAAAAATAGAATCGAGGCGGAATTGTTTAGTGTTTTGGAAAATAACGAACTACTACGATTCTAGAATATTCTTTGACTATTTGTTAGGTTCAATTTTCAATTTATTAACATTAGATAAACAGAGGTTTGTTTCAATTTGTTAACATATGAAAAAACAAATAAACCTATAGGTTGTCATTAATGTTATTTAACCTTGAAAATTGTATTTTTCAAAGGTACTACTTTTATTGACGTTCATAAAACAAGGATATTTGTAGCAAATAAATAATAAAGGAAATCTAATGCATTTTTCGAACACTTAAAAAATACTAGAATATTAATTATTCTTTTCATGCAAAAAAACATATTTTCTAATAATTATTATATGAAAAATCTATTAACTTATTAATTTTCATTATTTGTATACTATTTTTGCGAATAAATATTGTTTTAGTTACGCAAAATACATTATTTCTATATAAATAAATAAGGTATTCTACCATCAAAAATCCTACCATATGTTGGCTTAGTTTGAAGGTTAAAAACGGGACCCATTATATTGGAACAACCCATAGAAAAGTATACATTTCAAAGCATTGCTCATATCATTTTTAAACGTCTAAAAAAGATGCAAAAATGATAAAAAACCAATTATATTTGTACTATTTGACAGTCGAAACTATGACGTCAACCACCCTTTCCAAAAGCTCGCAGCAAACGGATGCAAAAGTGAAATAACACACCGTATTGCCTTTAAAAATGGCGTTTTTTCTATGTTTTTTTTAGTTTAACGCGTGCTTCATTATGTTATGATATTAGGAAAGGTTTAATTCCTACCTTTATTGATGAATTAAGGTGACACTAGCCGTGTTTCTGGTTTGTAGGTTATGTCGGCTGCGAGATATGTTGAACGCACCGCGACAGACTGACGTGGTTTTCCGGAGGGGTGGAAATGTAGCAAGAATCGATCGCTTGGCCGCGCGGAGATTCCCGAACACCCTCAAGCTGTTTCTGTTAGCCGTGGACCCGATATTCACAGTACAGATCCTAGCTCGTTATTTATTCTAAAACATGTTTAATAATTCAAAAGCTTTTTTTGGTTTGTTTATTACTTGCCACTCTTTTAGGTAATACAGCTTATATGATATGCATACTTTTAAAAATTATATAAATACGTTTAGCTATCTCTTTAAATATATATTTTTTTAATTCCGCTATGGGGTATTTAAAAAAAGGGAAGCTTAGTTTGAACTTTTATTCCAGCCTTCAAAGTATTTTTTTTACATTTTGGAAAATAGTAACTTTATGATTTAATATTATAAACCATTATAACTTTGTAAATATCAATTTATTTATATGAACATCAAAACCGGTTTTGGTACTTAGGCATTATTGTCAGGGTAAGTTAAGTTATTTTAATACTTATCTAATACTGTTCAATACAGGTAAGTTTATATCACTGAACAGAAGATAATCCAGTTTATAGACATATTACGTTTTTTGGGCTGATACCGGTTAGTGTTTTATACAAATCACACAATATGCGCACAGTTTTAACGATTCATTTATGGGAGGGACGTCTTAGAGGAATTATTAATTAATTTGATATAATGATATAATTAAAAAAATAAATTAAAAACCACTTTGTAATTACCACTTTATCAATATATACATATCAACATGTTTCGAATGCGAAAATTTCCTCATCAGGAATGTATATTTATATAAATCACACAATATGCGCACAGTTTTAACGATTCATTTATGGGAGAGACGTCTTAGAGGGATTATTAATTAATTTGAAATAATGATATTATTAATTAATTTGGAATAATGGTATTATCCATAAATAAATTAAAAATCACTTTGTAATTACCACTTTATCAACATATACATTTCGACATTTTTCGAAAGCGAAGATTTCCTCATCATACAAAAAAATAATAATGTCATGTATAGACAAATGATAAACACAGAACACAATAATGTAAGAATAGAGAAATTATAAACATAAACAAAAATTGATTAAAGTAGGCAAGCAATTAGTCAAAAATATTAATTAAAAAATTATTGTAAAACATTGAATTACAAATTTATATAAGAAATTGAAAAAATATATATATATATATATTAAGAGGAACGGCTACGCTGCCTGTTTCATACATAACTTAATTTTGTATTTGAGGCTAAAATACCCATTTAACTAAATCATATATTTTTTTAAAAATTAAAGGTTTAGTAAATATCTAGTATATTTTGATTATTTTTATTTTATATTATGAAGTATAGGCCATGAAATAAACAAAAAAATCATATATTTTCATATGAAGCGGTAACTTGGTGATGTGGCATTATAATTTAAAAAATAAAACAATAACTTTATTTAGATCACTTTTATTTATACTTTTGCCGAACGGGTTTCGCTACTACCGTAGCTTCTCCAGGGCAGTATATAACTAAACTATGAACTAAGATACACATGTGTTATAGATTGATAAAAACAGGCGAGTGAAGGGCTAAGGGTGGGAGATCAGCAGGCACATGGCCGGGAAGGGCGGGTACTTTGTTTATTGGGAATAATTGAAGAATTGAACTTTCATTTAAATTTATTTAAATATTAAAGAGTCTACTATTTGTATTTTTGACTTTCCTTATTTCTAACGCTTCTAAGTTATCTAGTCGAATGCCTATTCCATTTTTATGCAGTAAATTAGTGTCTGTATTTTTATTAAATGTGCGGTCTGTTTCTAAGAGGTGGTTGGAAAATTCTGAGAACCCTTTATTATTGAGATATCTTAAGTGTTCTTTTACCCGGATATTAATATTACCGGACGTTTTGCCTACGTAAAATGCGGGGTAATCGTTGCACTGAAGTAAATAAATGCCCGAGTGGCTTAAGCTGTCTTCTTTACCTTTACCATTAATTAAAAAATTACCTTTACTATTGTGTGTGTAAAATGCTGGTTTAATATCTGACGGAAGGTTTTTAATGCTTTGTTGAGAAAAGTTATTGATATACAAGATTCTACGCCATCGGTACGGTTGCGATTTGTTTAATTATGGATAATTCTAGTGAAAAGTTTGCATTTGATAACGGGACCGTAACCAAGCGGTCGATCATCGAGTGGAAAGCGGAATGTTTGTGGGAGGTGGGATGATTAGATATGTTATGAATGGTTATGTCTGTATAAGTGGGATTACGGTAAATTTTAAAATCTATTTTATTGTGATAACGTAAGGTCTAAAAAATTTTAAGTGGAGTTGATTCCTATTTTCATGGTGAATTTAATTTGCTTATGGAAGGAGTTTATTAGTAGGAGGAAGGAGTTAAGTTGGCGCTCCGTTCCTGTCCATATACATAAAATATCGTCGACATACCTCTTCCATAATAGCACGTTATTTAGTAGGGGATATTTACAGTTCAGAATATTATTCTCTAAGAAGTCCATGAAGATATCAGCAATAAGGGAAGATGTGGGGGCGCCCATAGCCAAGCCTTCATTTTGTTGATAAAAAACCTGATGGAATTGAAAATAGTTCTGATTTAGACAAATGTTAAAAAGGTGAGACAGATCACTAGCGAAATTTTTAGATAATATTGAATTTTGTAATAATTTAGACAATACATTTTTGCTTTCTGTTACGGGGATATTAGGAAAGAGGTTAACGGCATCAAATGAAACTAATTTTCCATTCTTAGGAATATGTACGATTTTTAGGTTATCAATCAGGGTTAAGGAATTCTTAATAGTATGTTTGGGGGAAAAGACTTTAGAATTATACTATTAAATTACTCGATAACATTAAAAGTGCAATAAAACATGTAAATCCCCAATCTCCCACGACAAATCATACCAACACGTTAAATTCTTAACAAAAAATCCAAAAGCCCCTAAATAATATGGTTTCTTAAAAATACATAAAACTGATAACCCAATCTGGCCAGTCGTGTCAAGTTGCAAGTTCCCGAACTTCAATAAAATATTTAATCCCGGGACGTTTTTTTTTATAAACTTAACCAAAGTTTTGTAATCCGCATTTAAAAAAAAAAACAACTAAAGTAATGTTTATGATAAAATGAAATTAAGTATTTACAAACAATTCCTTTTTTATTTAGTTTTTTCTCAACCTTTTGAAGAAAAAGTATTTTTTGAGGATATTCAAGGACGGTCAGAAAAGGGTCATATTTTTATTTGATTTTTATAATATGTAATAAATTTATTTCTGTTTAAGTACATTAAGTTTGTTAACTTGCTTACTATCATAAATTAGAAATGAAATAATCCCTTCCCGACATCAGTCTTCCAGTAAAAAACTCGTTGTTGAAATAAACAGGTACTGTTTTTACCTGTTGAATTATAGTAATATACGACTGAACTTCTAGGATATATTTTTCGAGGGTATGTTGAAGGGAAATACTTAATACTCTTACATATTCACACTAAGTAGAAAAGGGAAGGGTTCATGTTATTCGCACTATTTACCTAGGATGAACGAATGAAAATGTTTTGCTTTTCTTGAAACTCCTCTTACGCCCTTGCCATGAAATGAACAGAATAAACACCGAGCAACAGATGCTATGGCTCTGTCTCCAAAACACTCCAAATAAAGACGACCTAATCTATCTACATATATAAAGAAGAGTGTCCCGGGCGGTGTGTGTTCGTTTTTTTTTTTAAATATAAATCTACAATTATTCCGAGCCTGATAAATTTTTCTACACATGACCTTCAAAACAAGAGGAAGATCACTATCTAGACGAAATTTGGATAAACCACTCTTATCGAATTCCTACCCCCTAAAGGGGAATTTTTGCACACTTGACGTTCAAAACAAGAATAAAACTACAGGGTATGGGTAGGGGTAAGGGTAGAGGTAGGGTTAGGGGTAGAGGTAGGGGTAGTGGGTAGTGGTAGGGGGTAGGGGTAGGGGGTAAGGGTAGGGGTAGGAGTAGTGGTAGGGGTAGGGGTAGGGGTAGGGGTAGGAGTAGAAATAGAGGTAGGGATAGGGATAGGGGTAAGGGTAAGGGTAGGGATAGGGGTAGGAGTAGGGTTAGGGATCGGGGTAGGTGAGAATTTTTCTCTAAATCACTTATAATCCCGGGCAACGTTGGGTACTTCATCTAGTTCTGTATAAAATGCTCATCAAGTCAGTAGTTACTAAGCTAAGACAAATGCAGGACCCTCCCGAAGAATAGCGAAAGGACAGAGTATATTTTAGGATGCAAGATCGTCGTAAGAAGAAAAATGCCTTTTGTAGAGCTCACGAGCTTATACTTGTGTGCCTTCTAGCTACATATTCTCGTATATTCCAAGAACGGTCAATAGGAAGATTTAAAAGTCTGGAACATCTTTGCTGAATTGGGCGTATAACGGTTCTGTGACAAAACAAAACAGAACAATAAAGAAAAGTGAAGAAAAAGGACAAACAAACATCAAACCTTACCTATTCGTTGGCATATATCCTGTTTTGCCCGGGTACCCGTATTACAAATATCTATGGAAGATGGCCGAACACTAAAAATGTGTGTGACGCAGAGTATATGTCAGAACAAATATGAGTGGCTTTCACTAACGTCAGAATTAATCGACTTGCCCTGCATGAATTCAACGGCTGGAGGCAATGGTTACGAGATACCCATTTTGGCACCAGCTTAGTTCCCAGCAGTCCACGTTTGTTTCGCGTGATTTTGACAGCGGTAAGCAAATTACAAAACAGTAAATACAAGAAAAAATCGGTTTTTGTAAAGAAGCCGAAACTTTTTACTTGGTTGCTGTTTTACTTAAATAAGGCAAACGTAGCTCGCACCCCCCCCCCCCTCTTATTTTGGGGTCTTCCCCTTGCGTGTCGGGGCATCTCTATATATTATTTGGTCTGTGATGGCTTCACATCCTCTCAACCCACCTCTGCGTGATGGATGTGTAATTGACTTTAGAGGTGTCGTTTTTCAAAAAAAAATTAAGTTCGTTAATAAAAATGACGTAAAACTGACGGTCCAGTATGCTCAGGCCGTCAATGCGTCATTGCAATGTGCAAATATTTGGAGTGGTATGAATCTATGAAAATGAGAAAAGAACTGTTAAAAGTCACAAAAGACGGGTCGTTGCAATAAACATGCAAATTTTGTACGTTATTTAAAAAGCCACATCAAATGGACGGATAAAAAATGTAAATACAGTAAGATTTTATGTAGATTAATAAAATAACGGATTTACTTATCACATCGGAAGATAAAAATAATTTCAAAATCTTTTTCCAGAAGATTAAAGACGATAAAGACAATATATAAGTACCGAAAGATCAAAATCTTATTGTCTATGATATTTTTTATAAATCTCGAATCAAATGATAAATAAATTCCTGCTGATAAATTTTGCATAAGTGTAGTCTCGTTGCACCTAGCCAGTGAGGTTATGGCACGCACAATAAGGAACTCCAGTGAAAAATATAATGGATTTAAAAATATGTACTCGTATAGGTCAGCAAACGCCGATTCTGAATATATAACTTTTATTATAAATAAATAAAAATATATTATATACCTATAATTTATAAATCTTTATTTAAAATCGAATAAAAAATCATCGCATCAAAACTTTGTTATGTTGGTACTATTGTATTTGGAACATCTGACGTCACGTGCGCAGTCTGTTTTTGGATTAGGTTGGTGATTATCATTTTTCACTTTTGTTTTGTATTTTAAATGTTCATTTTTATTAGTTTTGGTGAAATTTAAACATAATTTGTCTGACTTTAAGCTCTAAATTGTTGTTCAATATTAAAAAAAAACTATTATTAGTGAAATAAATTAGAGTATTCATGAGCAAACCAATTATCAATATGGATATCATGATAATATTAATGATAATGTATTCTTTCAGTTAAAGTTTCTAAAAAGGTACATAATTTTATAACTAATGTTTAGTTATGGTTTACTATGAATAGAATATAAAATGATTGAAAAAAAATTGGACTGGAGTTACTTATTCGGTGATGTTGTGATACGGAAGGATATAGGGAGAAGAAGTACACAGTAAATAAATGGATTTATTTACCGTTTTTATTCTAACTAACTCTCACGCCGTTTCTCCGCAGGAGTAGGTAGAGAAGACGGACCCCAAAAAACTCGGTCTTGGCAAACACTTCTTGCTTCATTCACATTCAAACATAGTTATATACAATACCTATGGTTATTCTGACATTCCTTTCTTTGTTTATTCGCTCTACATGCTCAAAGCATCCAAGCGTCCCCTTTTTAATCCTACTCAATACGCTTACATCAGCCATGCATTCTTTGCGGATCTTTGATCATACATGGCTATACTACACATTCGCCTCAGAGATCTCATATCTACAGCATTCAGTCTACTTTCTTCATTCCTCTGCCAGTTCCATGCCTCACGGCCATATATCAGGGTAAGTATCAGCAGTCCATTGTGGACTGCTAGCTTCGCCTCTTTAGACATTTTTTGTTAGCGTCAACCGCATTCAGTCCTCCGTTGATGGAGTTTCCTCCATTCACCGTTTTTCAGTTTCCCTATCAGTCTCTTCATCTCTCGTAAATACGAGTATACTTCCCAAATATACAAATTCATCGACCTGATCCAAGTATTTATCATTCACAACAACATGTATAGCACACCATTTTCGTACTGTCTCTTTCAAACGACAAGATTTAAGATTTACTTACATTTACCATTAGCTCATTCCTCATACATACTTCGTTCATCCTAGATGCGAGGGACTGTAGATCTTCCATACTGTTAGCAATCAGCACTGCATCACCAGGCAAGATACTTTCAGATTATTCGTTTTCGCGCACAAACCCACCCTCTTTCAATTATTGCACATATTGAATAACCGCGGTCACATTACGCTGCCTTGCTTAACACCTTTTGAATCAGGCTCTTCCACTCCTCGCGATCCTTGCGTTGCATGGAGCGCCACGGACACTCACGTTCCGGACGCCTGAGATAATTGGTCACTCCAACGCATTAGTGAACTTCCTCTACAGCCTTCCACTTTGCCAGTAACCACGAGCTTCTCCAGGCCCGAGTTCTCAGTTTGGCGAGCAACGTGTCCAATGTATATAAGTCATGTAATCAAAGTTTAAACATTTCAAGCTGCTCATAATTTGGGAGTGGTAAAACAAAAAAAAATCCTCCTCATTCCTGCACGTCTCGGGACTTTGAACCAGTGCCCATTGAAAATTTTTAAAATCTTACTTTATTTCATTTAAAATATAATCTTCAATTTTCATCAATTATATAAAGAAGATTGTCCTGGGCTGGCGGTGTTTGTTTGTTTGTTTGTTTGTTTGTTTGTTTGTTTGTTTGTTTGTTTGTTTGTTTGTTTGTTTGTTTGTTTGTTTGTTTGTTTGTTTGTTTGTTTGTTTGTTTGTTTGTTTTGTTTGTTTGTTTGTTTGTTTGTTTGTTTGTTTGTTTGTTTGTTTGTTTGTTTGTTTGTTTGTTTGTTTGTTTGTTTGTTTGTTTGTTTGTTTGTTTGTTTGTTTGTTTGTTTGTTTGTTTGTTTGTTTGTTTGTTTGTTTGTTTGTTTGTTTGTTTGTTTGTTTGTTTGTTTGTTTGTTTGTTTGTTTGTTTGTTTGTTTGTTTGTTTGTTTGTTTGTTTGTTTGTTTGTTTGTTTGTTTGTTTGTTTGTTTGTTTGTTTGTTTGTTTGTTTGTTTGTTTGTTTGTTTGTTTTTTTGTTTGTTTGTTTGTTTGTTTGTTTGTTTGTTTGTTTGTTTGTTTGTTTGTTTGTTTGTTTGTTTGTTTGTTTTGTTTGTTTGTCTGTTTGTTTGTTTGTTTGTTTGTTTGTTTGTTTGTTTGTTTGTTTGTTTGTTTGTTTGTTTGTTTGTTTTTTGTTTGTTTGTTTGTTTGTTTGTTTGTTTGTTGTTTGTTTGTTTGTTTGTTTGTTTGTTTGTTTGTTTGTTTGTTTGTTTGTTTGTTTGTTTGTTTGTTTGTTTGTTTGTTTGTTTGTTTGTTTGTTTGTTTGTTTGTTTGTTTGTTTGTTTGTTTGTTTGTTTGTTTGTTTGTTTGTTTGTTTGTTTGTTTGTTTGTTTGTTTGTTTGTTTGTTTGTTTGTTTGTTTGTTTGTTTGTTTATTTATTATGTACACGTATCTATAGTTTTATTCAGAGCTTGATAAAGTTGTGCACACTTGACGTTCAGTATAAAAGGAAAATTACTATTACCCTGTAGGGCAGGGGTAGGGGTAGGGGTAGAGGTAGTGGTAGAGGTAGGGGTGACACCATTACAACTTCAAAAATTTCCTCGAAACCATTCATAACCCCGGGCAAAGCCGGCTACTTCAGCTAGTAATACATACAAAAAAATATCACAATAATTTTATAAATCAGTGAGTCAATTGTGTGCCTATTTTCATGATTGTAAACCTGGGAGCGAACGAATTTACTGGGTATTTCCCGACATAAATTATATTCATTGAGGCAAATTTACACGTTTTCATTAAATTGACAATAATTTTTCAATTTACAGGAAGTACATTATTCTCATTCACAGTTGGAAATGGCACATGTTGATTTTAGTCACTGTAGTTACTTTACCAAAGTATTAGCATTTTTTTTGTGGCCGGATATAAGTAAATTTTATATGATGCGAATGAAAATAAATAATGTAATGCAATGTTGTCAATTTATCACGATTTTAAATCAATTTGTCCGGTATTAACCGTGAAGCAGAAAATCTGTTTATGTGTTCCACTATGGTAAACACTCTCGATCAGCAAACTGTGGCGATATGAAATACACACAGTTTATTCGTCAAATATTCGTCTGGAATTTCTAAACCAACGAAACCATTTTCAGATCGCAATGTCATTTCAATTATGAACTAAAGAATTTGAAATTTAAATGTACAATATTCATACATCGCACCTAAAACATTTAACGCACTAAATAACGACATCAAAAGTCAAGAATAGTGATTCATCTTGCTACCGATGTCAAAAATTGAATATCTCATGGGGACTGAAATTTGTTGAAGGCTAAAAGAAACGTAAAAAAATCCACGTAATATTTTTAAATATTGAAATGAATTTATTGTTGGCGGGTTACACATGTAATACCAAAAGGAATAAACTGTTTCTGTTGATTTAAAGCGCAATTCCTTCAAGAAACTTATAAAAATATAATATATTTCTATAAAACTAACATATTAATTATACTGTATTTTTTTAAGTTTCTTGAAGGGTTTCAGTTTTAAACTCAGAATTTATTCCATTTCATATTCCGTATGTACACTCGTTAACAAATAATTCATCTAAATATTTAAAAGCATTAAACTTGGGTTTTTTTTTAAATATATTTTTTTGAATTAGCGCCATCTGTGAGGGCGTATCACGTTTCGTTTAACCTAAAAGAACATAAGGTAGATATTATGTACCTATACCATTCTATACAATTATATTTCAGGATTTGAAGCTCTCATGAGAACCACGGTGGCAGGAATGATAGAAAGGATCTTTAACTCTGGAAACGTCCTCATATCGGAATCCCCCCTCCAGTATCGAAGCGCAATGGAGAAGAATATTGGCCCCACCAATTTTAAGAGTTATAGTACAATAGTGAAATATTTTTTACTATTTTTTTACATTTACTTATTATTTTTATTTAATTTTACTTTATCTTCTTCTCTTCTCTATATATAAAAATGAATATTTGTCTGTCCATCCTCGATTTTCACAAAAATTACTTGACCGGTTTCGCTGAAAATACCACAGTTTGTTTTTATAATGCCGGGAAGGTTTAAAGAGTAGTTTGAATGAAATACAATATTTAAAACTGTTGCTATAAGGTTTTAAAATTAGTATGAAAAACATTAAACCCGTCATATTGTGTTGAGGTTAGCCCATAGATATAACACTCTGGTTAGTCACAGATTACGTATTCAAAAGAAGAAGGTTTGTTCGGATAGAATATTTTCGAAATTTAAAACACAAAAAGGTACCTACTTAAGCATTTTATTATTAAGACACATTTTGAAAAAAATAAATGTTTGGAAAGATATAAAATTTTCGAATGAATGTTTCATTGTTTAGAGATAGTAATAGTCGTCACAAGGCATTACTTTCACTGTCTAATCAATTATGGAGCCCAAACGACAAGCAAGAATGAACAATTTCATAACGTTATTCAAAAGAAATAAAATAATTCCGAGCAAGGTCGGGTACACATCACCTATCTCCTCACATTCTGGATTAAAAACTTTAGAAAAAATCTTGTATTTATGTAACATTTACAATGATAGAAAAATTTATTATGTTTATCCTAAAAGCTATTTGATACCACTGATTATTTCATGTATCTGAGAAGCGCTCTAGTTTTATGTGATGGGAATGTTAAGGCGATAATAACCTGTTAGGCAACGAAATACTTATCTGTTTAAAAAATATCACACTTTTAAACTGAAGAAACCATATTTAATATTTTTTTAACAAACCGGTTATGCATTCCGCACTGATTCCAACAAAAATATTAATTTAATTTTTGTTTTTAATGTATATTACTTTAACCGTCCTACCCGTACGAACGTACGTGATACGGCCGCTATGTTATCGCCCGAACGCAACAAGCCGTATCTCGTACGTTCAGGTATAAAAAAAGCTCTACCCGAGACCCACAAAACATTTGTAAGCGTCAAGTTTGTTCCTGCGTAATCTCGTTTAGTATTTCGAGGTCAGCCGAAGCTAACGGATGTGTTCGGGTATTTTCGTCTCTCCCATACAAGTTACGTCACTAGTCACACGTATTGTTATTACGAAATTTAAAAAAAAACCTATATTTTTTACCTACTTTTTGAATAATAAACCAAAGGACGGGCGGTTAACATAGAAAAAATATACAAAGCACAAAGGTAAATTTTTGTCTGAAATTCTTTATATATTAATAATCTTTGTTTCTCTATAATCCCTGCTGTTTTTTATTCGCCTTGTTCCCCAATGTACAAACATCTGACCGCCATAACACGGGCATGTGCCTAGCCTGCTCGAGAAAACACCTATAATTTGTAACATTGTAATTTAATAAAGAAAAAGAAGAATAAAATGTGACCATCAACCACACGATGCTCATCCTACCTGTAAATCATGTATTTACTCTATTTGTCTGAAGTAAAAACTCTGGTGAGTTCTGGTATTATAAAATTTAAACAGCATTCTCTATCTAAATCTATATATATCATGAGCTTTAAGACCACATTTTCTTTCTCCTACATTTGTCATTTGTTCAAACTTAAAACTCTTTAGTCTACTTTCAAAATATGATGTAAAGTGTGATTTAGTTTTCTCGCTTCCTAAAATACATGTCTGACCTTAAGAGAAAAGGAGATAGCACGGGTATTATGAGGACCGTCATTTGGTTCCTAATACGGAACAACTAGAATCGGCAGGTTAAAAGGATTTAAAAAAAAAACATTCTGATTCTTCGACGAAGCCAGGCGATAAAACTAACATGATCTCAATCAAAATAACACTGCTCATACAAAAACTCTAATTAACTTATGCACTTTGCATCAGTTGAGTTGCAAAATTATGTAAATCAAATCAAAAGTTAAAATTTTAATTCCGGTTTTCGCACATTATGTTATTATTGTCATACCAGAAACCTTTATATCATTAAATAATAATGAAACATAAATTCTTAATATATAATCACGTTCCATTTTTACGGGGCTCAATTTTGGTTGAGTAATCTAACTGCCAACATGTTGACTAAACTTTCAGTGATTTTGGTATTTTTTGTTGCGGTGAGAAAAATAAATACATTTATTTGTTAACTCTAAAGACAGTGGATAGTTTTGTGATTAAGCTATTGTTGTTAATATATAAATTAAAAGTTCTCAGGAGCATATGGGTACTTAAATAGAGTGTTTAAAAATATAAAGAATCTGCAAAAATATATTGGATGGGTTTGAGAATGCGTTAGATTTAAATTAAGACAGAATTGGGATAGATTTGAGTTGAAACATTTTTAAGATTGGGATAGATTAGAATTGAGGTAGAGTTGAGATTGGGAATTGGGTTAGATTTAAATTGAGATCAGATTGTGATTGAGTTAGATTCGAGGTTGGAATTGGTTTTAAATGATTAAGATTTGATATTGGCTTAGATCTAAATTGAAATAATTTTGAAATTGCGAATTGGGATTGATATAAATTAAGATAGGATTGTGATTTGATTTAATATTGATATTGATGCGATATATATAATACAAATAGACTATAGCACACTTACAATACTCGTCTTAATTTTAATGAAGGATAATAATATTTTTATATTATTTCCTAAGCATACAAACAAATATGGACAAAGAACTTTAGACCACGTGATTCCTAGCTGTTTAAATATGTTACCCTCTCAAATAAAAAAAAACCGTATTAAAACTAAACAGTTAATAAATATATTGAAAACTTGGCTAGCTGAAAGAAGCTATTTGTATTAGATAATAAGGAAATATTATTTTATTCTCGATTTATTGTTGTCGTTTATGTTTTTATAAAATTAAAAAAAAAAAAAGAAATATTTTTGAGTAAGATTCTTTAAATTTAAATTTATTTTATATATATTGCAACCTTAACTGCAAATTTTGACCGTTAGATAAATTACAAAAAAGTGGTTCTTAGATTTATAATGAAATATTGTTGACGTTGTGATAAATTTGAGACTTAGGTAGATTAGATAATAAAATTTATTTGAGATTGGGTTAAATTTTATGTTAGGTTAGATTTAATATTGAGTTAGAAATTGGATTGGGACAGATTTGAGAATGTGATAGTTTTGAGATTAAGATAGATACGAGAATGAATCCTATTTGAGATTATATCATTATATTATGTGCGAGGCGTGAGTCGATAGCAAAATAAGTCGGGAAGACCCTACGTGGATATGTACGTGAATAAAAAATACTGGAGCCGGGAAGAGTCGGAATAACTGCGTAATAAATAATGATATGATGAAGCAAGGAGTGTATGTCAAGACAGAGCTTAAGGTGCGTAGGCATAGAATAAAGAATACACATTAGAAGTGCCTTCCGTGTACATTTAAATGGAAGCCGGTGCGCCTTTGACTTAGTACTTTCTGTTTTAGCCCCGAGAGAGCCAATGAAATTACAGAAAATTCAGCGCTCTGTATCTTTTACACTGCCTGAATTGTAGGTATATTCCATTCCATTTGATCGAAATGAAATGATGATGAAATATTTTTGTACTAGAAATTTTAAGGCCCGAATGGCCAAACTTTTGGATCCACATCGCATTTCAGGTGTTCTTCTTTATTCTATTTGTGTAGCATTTTAACCTATCTGCGTACCCTGACACGGATGGTCGTGTGATGTTATCTCAGGTACCGTATGTTAGTCACTGAATAAGATAATATTAACAAATCCTAAATGAAACAAGTAACCGAAAAAAAACGCTGTGAATAAAAAGGTATCAGTCGCATCTGGGAATCGAACCCAGGACTTCTGTCTTACCGGGACAACCGATCTACCGGCTGTGCTAATGCGACCAGTTCACTTTACGCAATCTTCATCGATATCATTCCTCAAATTCATGACTTGTCAATATTATCCTCCATTTTAAATCCTATATTGTTGGCTGCTATCCGTATGATGATTACAAAGTTCTTCCCGAACACAATTGCAACCTAGATAGTGTCTCGGATACATCAAGCCGATTTTTATTTATATGAGACATCTATTGACTTCTCTACAAGTCTAGAAAGAATATTAAATTTATTTTTAATACCACATTAAAGCTAATAAACTTCAAAGCGATTCAATATAGATTTAGATTTAATTTTCGGTATAGCGGTTTTCCCGGTAAGACAGAAGTCGTGGGTTCCATTCTCAGATGCGAATGATACCTTTTTTATTTTCTGTGTTTTTTTTTTAAATTTTCTTGTTTCATTTACGATTGTTTAATATTATCTTCTTCAATGATTAAATATGACAATGAGGTTTATAAACTTCAATAATTAATTAAAAATAAATTGAACGGTATGTTAATCTTAAAAAACAACAATTTGCAAATAAAAATGGTCATCATTCCACTCGTAGGTATACTGTTGTTATTAATAATACGAGTAATTTTCGAGAGTAGACCTTTTCGTCAAAATTAACATAATGTGACGAAATAAGCACACAATTATTTGATCGATTTCAGGCGTCGCTTGGACAAGCCCCCGACTGCAAGGTTGCTCCTTCCACGGTAAGTACTTTTATAAAACTGTATTTGCTTATATCATTAGACTTCTTATACTATAGTACTAAACTCCACAACAAAATCCAACTATCCTTCAAAAATCACAACAGCCGTAATAAATTTAAAAATCAAATAAAACACTGGATACGTTACATAAGGAGATCTGAAATAGAAAATACATTATCACCAAATACATACTAACACCGAAACCACTCAACTGCACTTAAAATACCTCACCTTACAAATATTTTATTTTTTCATCAATCACATAAATTTAATATAATATAATTTAATATTTTGTAAATGAAATCCTCAGCACGCGAAATCCCATTGAATATATCATTATTTGCTATTTTATTAAATGATGATTAAACATTATTATTATTATTGTTATTATTATTATTATTATTACCATTGTTGTTATTATTTTGCGATCACCAAGATTACCGGCTATCCGTTGTGTCTGCGAAGGACAACATCATGGTTGCGGGTTGAATACCCTGGACCTATAATTTTGACAATCAAAACCTGAAAAATGTTCTCATGATTTACGATGCCACAAATCCGTTTTTCGTTTCGTATTCTTTACCTTTTCTTTATCGGATCATGGGCCCATCATTTTGATAAGGAACCTCCACTCTCCAAGCATCCTGTCCTGCATAACTTCAGCGATCTTTACTGATCCAACCTCACCTCCCACAGCCTTTGCAGGCCAACTGTATGCCTAATCTGTGGAAATTACGAACCCACTTAGAATTTTCTTGGATCGTCGAGTTTCTCAATCAATTTAATTGCGACTTTTCAAATTGTTGCTATGTACAAAACATACTAAATTTATGAAAATCAAATATTGTTTATTACCCTGCTTCTCATATTTATACACTATGAAATTAATTGTGAAGTTTTTTTAAAGTTATTTATTAATTGTAAGAAAATAACACCCTTTTAAAAGCAAAATTAAATTATATACATAGGACTAAAGAAAATTAAATCGAAAAGTTTCTTATGCTAATATTGGTCAGAGACGGGTGTTTTATTTTAAACTAGCTGTGTTCCGTGCCTTACTCGGGATTATATATTTTTTTTTGGGAAAAAGTTGTTGCCATAATTAATTTGATAGCGAAAGTAAGAAATAAAGAATAAAAAATAGTTTTTTTTTTCGTCACAAACGTTTACTTTTTAAAAATATATCTAAATAATACAGTTCTTAAGTAGGTACCTACTTGTATTTTCCATTTTGAAAATATTCTTCCCAAACAAATCTTCTTATTTTAAATATGTAATCTGTGGCTAACCAGAGTGGAACATCCATGGGGTAACCTCAATACAACATGTCGGGTTAAATATTTTTCATACTAATTTTAAAACGTTATAGCAACAGTTTTGAATATTAGATTTCATTCAAAATACTTTCTAAAGCTTCCCGGCACTAATAAGAACAAACTGTGCTATTTTCAGCGAAACCGGTCAAGGGTAAAGGGAGGTCGAAGATGGGATAGGAGTAGGAGATGCTCTCAATACATTCTATACTTATACTCGTACATTAATTTGTGATCGTACGTATTACTTCGGTTCGATATTTCTGAACGTTATTGTTAAGCCTCCGCATTCAGAATTTCTAGATAAACATTACAAACTTCCCTTGAAAACTTAAAATCTTTATGCACTTAGAAAATATATGTTATTTTTTAAGATGATCTCTATTCAGATGTCTAGTATATATATTATATATTAACAGTAATACGGTAAGCCCTCAAATTCAGACAAGGTACCTGCGAGCAAAAATCGGCTTTAAACTCCCTTCATTTCAAATACGATAAGGTCGATTCGCATTCAAAACCGGACCTAGAAATCATTGATATGCCAAAAATCCACAGTCGGCCTATCGACGTTCAAAGAACGTAAGGCTCAGAGTGGGTCAAATCAAGTTTCAACACCCCCCAAAATACACAGTCGCGGCTGACTTCGCACCGACTTCAAAATATTTCTAACACACACACTCCTTGCTTCATTCACATTACAACATATTCTAAATAAATACAAACCAATTGCAGGAGCGCAATAGGCAAAACCTAGTTGAAAAGGAAATTATATTAAATTGCTTCGATAGAAAAAAAGTCGCAAAGTATGCTCCGAAAAATATAAATAAGACACGTTGATCTGTGAGAAAAATCATAGCGTTTCTTTAAATTTCTGTAATCTTTTGCTCTATTTTAAATATGTTGTGTTTTAAATATTTTTAAAACGATCGGCTCCGCCCTAAGCGTTATTTATATAAGCGCGCCCCCCCTCTCTTCCGTATTAACATTTTTCATTTTCAAGCGATGCTCAGTTTCCGCTCGGAAGGTATTGTTGGATCTTAAGAATGTCGATATTATTAAATTGTGTGTGGTATTGCGCCATGCACGGGGAATTGAGGAATTTATCCTGAAGTTAGTCCAGTATGCGGGAAAATGAAAAAATCGGTTTGTTGGGTTGGTCTTGGCGGTATGTGGATTTTATTAAATTGGTAAGCTCGTCCGAGTTCGCTGTTATTCAAAAGATTATATTATAGGATTTGTTCAATAATTAAATATTACAAATAAATATATTAGAAGGTTGCGTGTTCAGATCACGTCAGGGTAACCATTCACAACACTTGTTCTGTAACTTACAGGTTTTAATGTTGGTGCTGCTATAAACGCTGGCCACAGATCTATCTATACCGATTTAAAATAAAACTAATGTCGTTAATTTACATAAATTCTAATTTTAATCCGTTCGAATCCTAGACCTCAGAGAGGTCAATGAAATCGATTCTCTCTGTTCAAGAAAGAATTTTCGTATTTGAAAATGTTTGAACAATTTCAACAAAAGTAGGGAAAAACTGAACTTACGGACACACCCATAGGACACTTGTATCGTTTTATTTCGTCCGTGTTTATCTATATATGTATAAAAATTAATGTAAGTTTGTTTGTTTGCCCCCGATGTTCACGAAAATTACTTGACCGGTTTCACTGAAAATAGCACAGTTTGTTTTTGTTAGTGCCGGGAAGGTTTAAAGAGTAGTTTGAATGAAATCCAATATTTAAAACTGTTGCTATAAGGTTTTAAAATTAGTATGAAAAACATTGAACCCCCCATGTTTCTTTACGTTAGACCATAGATATAACACTCTGGTTAACCACAGATTGCATATTCAAAAGACGAAGGTTTTTTGTGTAGAATATTTCCAAAATGGAAAACACGAGTAGGTACCTATTTAAGAACTTTATGATTTGGATATATTTTGAAAAAATAAACGTTTGGAATGAAATAAAATATTCAAATGAATGTTTCTTTATTTGGAGATAGTTACTTTCGCTGTCAAATCAATTATGGCAATATAATGACAAGCAAGAATTCACAACTTCATAACCCTTTTCCAAAAAATAAAAATCCCGAGCAAGGCCGGGTACACATCAGCTGGTAATTAAAAAAATAAAGTAGGCGTATAATACGTATTGATTAACATCGTGTATATATAACGTCGTAGCCAGCCCGGGGTTGTTTACAGGAAATATTAAAGTAGCTACTTATCCTCCCACCAGTTTGCGGAAGCGAATTCATTAGCGGAGTTTCCTGTTAGGTGAAAGGAAGTACTAGTCTTCTCTTTTCAAGAAGAAGGCCCCATTCACATGCGGAGTTCTTAAGAAGCAATTTATTACCGTTCCATTATTATATGAGACAAGCAGTAGCGTTATTAAATTTCCCGTAAGAACGCGTTTTCAACAAACTTAATGTTCCAATCATTACTGTTATTGCAAATTGACAAGTTTTCAAGGACAAAAACTGCTTTAAAAGTTGTGGATTTTGGTTTTTCAAATTGCAGTATTTAATAATGATTTCCTCGACATCCTGTTTATTTTACCAATGACTATCGTAAAGGTTTAATTTATCAAATTTATCAATGGTCAACAGGAATATACGGTACCTAAAAGTTATTTTGGGTTTAATAAATGAACATGCGAACACCCCTCAATACGACTCATCCACGAACAAACTACAATTGTGCGTAAACTAAAATATTTGCAGAACTTAATAATAACATCAGTTAAATTTGAGTTACATTAAATAAAATAAAAATTTACAAAAATAAAATTTTATCTATTGAGGCGTTTTCTTTTGAAATGTGGTTTCCAAAACCATTGGAAAACATATAAAATGTCTATGCGTCGTATTTAATAATAAAATTAAATTGTTAATTTTTCTATATCGCCATTTAGTGACAAACATCTCCTCAAGGGCGCTTTACATCTTGTTAAAGTTTGTAGCCCCTTTTAAATAGATATACTTTTTGACTTTTCTTAAAGGTTTCGAAATTGCCTTCTGTTCTCAAACCCAATGGAAGGTAACTCAAAGAATGTGGATCTAGTACACTGAAAGCTCTTTTCCCAAATTTAGCAGCATTCGTGCGAGAGGGTTCAACAAATCTGTTCGACGCATCAGACTTGGCCGACCTGAGCGTGTGCCTCTGAGTAAGATTGTCCCTCACGCAGAGATCAGTCAAGAATAGTGGTGTCAGCCCGTTTAGTGCCTTATATACTATAAGACGTCGTACATGCTAAAAGTTTCTAAATAAAATTGAAATGGCGACAAAAAGTCTCATCGCGTAATAATCTTGCTTCCTCGTAAACAAAGCTTGAGTCATGAATCATGATATTAATTACACGAATTTTATAAACTTCCTTCCCCCCGGAAGCTTTTCTAAGAGCGAGCCTTAAATTCTTAGGTTTAAAGTAAATTACATGTACTCTGTGCACACTTGGAAGAAAATAAGGTTAAGGTATCAAAAAGCATAGATAACGATCATCACGAATCAAGTACATTCGAAACACTTACTTAGATGTTGACTAGACGCCCGAGACTGCAACTGAAGGCCTAATGAAGAAGTCGGAAATTAAAATTTAAAAAGCTAAAGATTATAATATTTATATGAGCAATTAAAGAAGAAAGCGAAGAATGTTGGTAGTGATGGCCTCCGTGGTCGAGTGGTTACGATCCTTGGCTACAAATCCGGAATCGCGAGTTCAATCCCGATGTGCGGAAGTAAATTTTATTTGAATAATGTGTACCATTTTGCAATTTATTCATTTGAAATAATATATAGTATATTTGCCCTTGGGTTGATTTTTCACAAAAACGGCGCTATATAAATCGTCCAAGTATTATTATTATTTGCGGCACGTTCCAGAGTGGTAGATACTTTCAGTATTACTCTGGTGAAAGACTACCATTCAGAATCGAAACGTTGCTTGTAATGGCTTTAGCCGTGTTTAATAACCAGATATGAATAGCCAGGTACTTCCCCATCTCCTTCCCCTTCCAGCTACCTTCAATCTTACAACGTACCCCGATTGGGGATGCCATAGCCTGACTGGCTACAGACGATTGGGAGCAGCTGGGACTTTAGAAATTTTAAATATTTATTTATATCCAAAGACAGATTTGTTTCCAAAACATGGTTGGCAAATTCAAAATAATTATTATTTCTTAAACACCTTAGGTGCTCCTTAACTCTAGTATTAAAGTTACTTAATGTCTGTTCTGTATTAAAAAAAAGTTACAATCGTTACAAAGAAATTTGTAGACACCCGATTTATTAAAAATATCATCTTTATACTTGTTATTTAAAACACATTAAAAATATATATATTAATAAGTTAAAAAGACCTTAATTTTTTTTTTCAGAAAGCTGTTTGCTGCACGACTTTACCGGAATACATCGGTAAAGAGGCAGCCGAGGAGTGCAACGTTCAACTTAAAAAAGAAGGACCTACAGTTTCCCCACCTTCAGTAAGTACAAAAATGGGGAGGTACTGATTCAATTGGCGATTAAACACCTTTGGCTCCATTTAGCATGTAAAAAAATGTAAATACGCCTTCCTTATTTTCCATCTGGAGTCACATGGCTTTTTACAATTCGTTACATTTTATATTTCATACATTTTTATGAAGCACTTTGGAAGTACTGTTCTATTTGTGCATTGCGTATGTATATATATATATAAATACAAGGGTCGCTGAGGTACTCGTTAGTGCCGCGGCGCGTGATCGGTCTATGCCCCAGACACTTATCTACGGAATTGTATTAGTCGACAAGTTGGATTCGGAATATTTTGATATGGATAATGTATAAATTTTTTATTGAATTAATTAATTAATTTATTTATTTAACGCCCCCATGGCCTTTACAAAGAGTTTTGCTGTTTGAACATAGGAATGAAGAAAAGAAAATACATTGATAAGAGAGTTACATAAAAGATAACAATCAATTACCTGCATTACCCACACACAGCACTACAAGAGTTCTCATTTAAATTGTAGAAAATAGTTAGTTGCATAATAATACGCACGTCGAATTCACTTTAGAAATATGCACATTAATACCCATGATGTGTTAATTGAATATATTCGGATAAACAATTTTTTTAAACAAATGTCCATATGGACTTGTAGAAAAAGTCAATAGATGTCCCATATAAATAAAAATCGATTTGGTATATCCGAGACACTATCTATATTTCAAATAAATTAGCGTAGAATCTTGTATTTATATATTACATAGCGCATCAAAAAAATGGAAATTAATCGAAGATGATATTAACAGTTCTTAAATTGAGGTATGACATCGATAATAATGAGGGAAATCAATAAGGCGGCAATACCTCAATTGGATAGAGTGCTGGTTCCGGATAGACCGTGAGGTACTGGGTTCGAGTCCCAGATGCGACCATTACCTTTTTGTTTTTTACGTCTTATCCGTTTCATATTTCAATTAAGATTTGTTATTATTATTGATCTTTAATGATTGGAACATGTTCATGGAAGAATATTTTATTCGAGCCGGTCGTGTAAACTGGCGCCAAGGCATGATAGCACTGTAAATGGCTAGACAATTACGACACCTCACCAACAGGCTATCCGAAGATACTGCACCTATTGCACATTTGTCAACCGGTTGAAAACGGCGATGGGTTATTATTTCGGCATTCAAAAAATAATTCTTCCTTACATTTTCATTAGGTTTCTGCGATAGTAGGAGCGTAAAACCAAAACCACCTCAAACCAGGCCAAAACGCTGAAACAAGATGGCCTCTTATTTACATTTATTTATATAAAATTCTTTATGAAATTATGTTAAATGCACAGAGGAAATAATACATACAGATGCCCTAACACGCAAGGTGAAGAAACCAAAATAAGGGTAGAGCATTTACACTCTATTTATAAATGTTTTATAATTTGCTTACCTCTAGCAAAATCGCAGGAAAAAAACGTGGACGGCTGTATACTAAAACGGTGACAAAATGAATGTCACGTGACTTTTGCCTCCAGCCGTCGAAATCACACAGGGCAAATCTATCAATTCTGACGTCAGTAGTTAAGCATTTTTTACATACAAAAAACTACACATAAGATTCAAATAAGAGTCCGACTCGATTGAGTTTCTTGGCCTGGGATGGGATGGTTTTGGTGGAACACGGCTTAAATTACGATGTTTATTTTTCAGTGCGAGCAAATTACCTGTTTCATGAAGAAGAATAATCACCTAACTTCCGACAATAAGGTAGACAAAGCAGCCTTCACGAAATACGTGAAAACGAGCTTGGCAAATTGGTCCCCGACCATAGAGACATCTCTGCAGAAATGCTACCCGGAAAGTGAAACCTCAAAGTGCCCACCGCGGACTTTCCTGTTCTGTGTTATGATCACATTGATGAAGGTAATTACATCATCGATTTTTGTAAAAAACAAAGGTATCGATGGCTTAAAGCTAAGTCATTGTATCTCCAATTTTTTTGACTATAATGAGTAGTAATGAATTAGACTCTACTAAAGATAATCCAAACTTCAATCAGTAATAATATGACATCTCTAATGCCTGGTGCACATAAAGCTAGTATAACAATCCAGGATAGCAAGCCATCGCTAGTAACCTATTAAGCACTAACTACGTGTAGACAGAACTAGCTTTGTTTTTAAGATTGTAAGCTAGAGAGGAAGCGGGTAAGCTAGCGTCTCATGACAGGATAGTTAAATGGGATGGGGTTCTATTATTTACGGTAGTAGCGCCCCCTACCACCGAACTTTTTTCCCTAGCTCTGTGTCTAGCTTCGTGTGGCCGCCCGTAGCTAGTACACGATTAGCTAGTGTACGGTGACGACGCGCTGTGTTTTTTCTAATACACGATACGATTTTTAAAATGTCAAAACTCGGTAACGAGATTTATTTAAAGTTTATACAATTGTATCGTGATTAGAATGTCTGTAGAACGCTCGTATTCCATCTTGTAAAGACAAGTCTATGCGTAATTCAGCATCTGAAAACATTTGTGACAAATTAATGACAAATCGGCATAATAATTAGTACCAAAGACATTAAAAATGAAATTTAAAATTTAAGAGAAACTTATTGTTAAGAGTTGTCACAAACTGAGAAATCAATAAGGTCCGGAGCAGATGTTAAAGAGGAATATAATTCTAAAATATATTGTTAAAGCTGTTCATTTTTTCTCACAGACGGATGCGGACGTGTGGTTACCATAGTTACTACAATGATACTGGCTTAAAATTTCCTAGCATCGTGTAAACCGCTCTAGTTTGTGTCTAGCCAGGTTAGTAAGCTAGGATCTTGTCAGGACAGGGGCCCGCAAACTAGCTTGCTATCCTGGCTTGTTATACTAGTCTCGTGTGCATCGGGTACAACCCATACTATTCCAAAAGATATTTACAAATTTCAAGGCGTTGAAATAAATTATGTACAGTAACGAAATAATGGTTCAAGGTCATACTGCATCTTGACTGTAAGCCGTCGTAATTATGGATTATTGTGATGGATACCATCTCAAAGTGCATATAATCCGTTCAATATTGGTTCTTAAAGGGAATTGCTTGAAGGTTAGGAATTGAAAGAGGCAAATACTGATATGATGAAATTGAATTGAGCTCTAAACCTTTCTCGTTTAGAAGAACGTAAAAAACAAATTCTGCCTCATTTGTTTCTACAAAAGCTACTTCACTGCAACTCATCCCTTTCAATATCCTCCTACGTAGATACTACTGTACTCCCCTTTCCCAATGAACACTCAACTATTCAACATTGTACAGAATGTGTGCAAAATAATATATATACAAGGTGTGACACAGTTTATTCAATCGAGAAAATAGCTTAGTTTTCGTAAGTACCTTAAGAATGGACCAAAATAGAATATTTTATACATGGTTTCTACCCAAAATTCATTACATTACATACTTACAAAATTCGTTTTTACTTTTAAGGAATGCCCAACAGCCTCGTGGCTCAAAACTGAAGAATGCACAACCCTCAAAACACACTTACATAGCTGCCCGAATTCTGAGGTCGTAAATACAATATGATGGTTCAAGCCAATTTGTGAAATAAAAATTTAAGAATGTGCAATAAAATCTATGAAGTGTTATATTTTTTAAACCTTATCTATGTCAAAGGTAGGTGCTTCCTAATCTATTATTTCCCCTTACCTGACTCTATATATCAAACTATACGAACAATGGTGTGAAATGAGTGGTGGAGTTGCAAAACCCGCTCTGGAAATTTTGAAAATCGAAATAGTAGCGAAAAACTGTTTGGATCACCTTGAATTTAAAAAGAATCAACCTTTTATGCTAAATGGTTTAGCGAATCTGCAACTCCTTGCCACCGGCCGCTCGCGGGTGAATCCGGGTATAAACCCTGTAACACTCATTTTAACATTAACCCTGTAACATTATTTTTTAAAATTATTCACACATACTCAGCAAATTTTATTACAAATTATAAGGTTGGTATATTCAAATTTACATTGTTAAAGTACCTATTACGTATGTCCATACAATATGTTATTCAATTTTGTCTGGGGTGAGAATGCTTCTTAACTAATACATGCATGTGTGAATAATATTAATGAAAAGAAAGAAGTGTGTGGAGAGATGATGTGGAGAAGTGTAGGGAAGTTATGAAATCAAGAAACGTAATTGACTATGAATACAAGTTTAAAGAAAAAATAAGTTGAGTTAGGTAATTTATATCACGCTAATAAAATTTAATAAATTTGTTTTATTTATTTTTATTTATTCATTCATTAACGCCCCAAAGGGCTTTTAAATATTTTAACATTAAAATGATTATGTGTACAGAACTTTAAAAAAATATATAACATGATGCATAGTTGGTATATAAGTGTAACATATTAATAATATATATGAAGGTATAATAATGTATAAGTGCATGACACAGAGAAGTTACAGAGGGAAAGGTTTTTAATTTGTAGATACTACTTTTTTTTAAATAAAAATATTAATAGCCTGATCTACATGATACATAATACACAAGTGAATAATATAATACTCGTATGATATGAGTGCATGACATTGTGAAAAAAAAATCATCGTGTTTTTATATTTCGGATGATGTAAAAATGTATGAAATTGCATAATACATAATATAGTATATGATACATAGAAAGAAAAAAAGAGGAACAAGTTTTTGGATTGTAGATGAGTACAAAGATAATATATATAAAAAAAATAATAATTAAACAGTAGCTCTTATGCGATGCTCTTATAATTGTTGCAACATAAAAATATCGGTCAGGTGTCTTTTAAACATGGGTAAACTTATATTAAATATATCTATAGCAGAGGTGAATTAATTTCCAAGTATATGTAGACGAGAAATGGGTGCATGCATTTGGTAGTTAGTCCCAGAATTATTGTTACAGAATAACATATTTTGCCGAGTTTGTTGATGAGGTACTTTGAAATTGATTAGTTGCAGGAGTTCACAACAGTCTAATACACAATAAATAATTTTAAATAAAAAAGTTAAGTCTGTTATTTTTCTTCTGTTTTCTAAAGTATGTATTTTGAGTGTATTTAGCAAGAATGTATAGTTTATGTGTTGTATTGGTATGTGTAGTTTGAAGTTAATAAAACGTAAAAATTTGCGCTGCACGCGTTCAATATTTTTTATATGAATGATATAGTATGGGGACCACACTATTGAATTGTATTCAAATATGCAGCGCACTAGTGACAAATATACGATTTTTATAACTTCCAGCGAATCAAAGTCTTTGATAGTTCTAATTATAAATCCCAATGTCTTCATACCTTTATTAGTTATTTGTTGTATGTGATTTACAAAATTTAATTGTGTATCAAACAAAACTCCGAGATCACTAATTTCGTTGACTTTTTCCAAGATTTTGTTATCTATAGCGTAGTTAAATGATAACGGGGTTTTGATTCGCCAAAATGTCAGTGTCTTGCATTAGATTCTTGAGAAATAAGTTATTAGCGAATACACCAATTATGTAATTTATTGATGTTTAACTGTAAGATTATGCAATCGCTAATATTGGATATGTCTTTGTATAGTTTAATATCATCGGCAAAAAGTAGAACTTCTACATCGTCGAAACAAGTTATTATGTCATTAATGAATATTAGGAATAGAATGGGACCGAGATGACTTCCTTGCGGCAGACCACTAGTTGCATTAAGTACTTTAGATTTTAAAGACTTAATTTTGACGAACAAGATTCTGTTAGATAAGTAACTTGAGAACCAATCCAACATGTTGCCTCTCAGTCCTAGTGCATATAATTTTCTAAGTAATAATTTATGGGATACTTTATCGAAAGCTTTTGAAAAGTCTGTATAGATACTGTCAACTTGTTTTTTATTCATGAAGGATTCCGTAATATAGTTTTGGTAAAGTAATAGATTAGTAGTAGTTGATCTTCCACTGATGAACACGTGTTGTTTTTTATCAATTACTTTGAGTATTGATGGATAAATTAAGTCGAGAATAAGGGATTCAAAAAATTTTGTGAGTGCTGATTGTATACATATAGGACGATAGTTTTTTATAGTTCTGTGTCATCACCTTTTTTTAAAATTGGGGTAATATAACTAGATTTCCAACGAGTTGGAAAATGTACAGAAGAAAGTAAATTGTTAAATAATATGGTAAGTGGACTTGATATTGTAGATGCGCATTGTTTAAAAAATATTGGCGGAATGTTATCTGGGCCTGCGTTGGGGTCAAGTGAAAGTATTTTATGAAAATAAAACAATAACTTTGTTTATAACCACGAGAATTTTATTTAATTTTATTACGACCGACCGGTTTCGCTTAACATAAGCATCTTCAGGGTACAAAAATTAAACTGCTTCCAGTTTAATTTTTGTACCCTGAAGATGCTTATGTTAAGCGAAACCGGTCGGTCGTAATAAAATTAAATAAAATTCTCGTGGTTATAAACAAAGTTATTGTTTTATTTTCATTAAATATGTCTAACCACAAAGTGACTGCTTTCTATCAAAAAAAAAAAAAAAAATGAAAGTATTTTATTTAGGCAGGATTCCCGTGTCATGTAGTAGTTCTGTAAATGTAACGTGTTATGATAAGTATATGAAGGTATTTTATTTTCAGATATTTCGTCTTCGTATACGCTTTGGAAATGATCCGCAAACAAATTAACAATGTCGATGGTGCTATTAGCTATTTTGCCATCATAGTGCATTGTAGGGGGGTAGTCTGAGCTTTCATTGTTTAATTTTTTGACAAAATTCCACAGGTTTTTTGTATTCCACAGGTCACATGTATTGTACACAAAATTATGTTGATGTAAATTCAAATAGTTTATCGTATCTATCACTTCACGTGCTGGGTCTTTACAACTTTCATTTATAATGTAGCCATTGTCACTAAAATTCCATTTCAAATTGGGAAGATTGTAATCACCGACGATAATAATTTTAGATGTAGGATGTTTTGAAATGAGAAATTCAATGTCTTCACAGTGTTTCTTGTATGTTTGAATATCAGAGTTTGGCGGTATGTATATAGTTTCAATGATGATTTTTCCATGGGGATAATATTTTGCACAAATAATTGCTCCAGCGAGCTATTTTGTTTGTTTAGTTTTTTCACTGATAAAGTTTCCTTAGTTTCAGAACTCCGCCTCCTCTTGATTTGGTACTAGATTTTGAGTTTCTGTCACACCGAAATATCTTGTGGTTCGTTAAACCAAGTTCTGGAGACTTTAATACTTTATTTAATAATAATTGATTATTGTATTGCCATTGTTTGATATTAAAAAAAAAACTGTTAAAGACGAGTGCGATTTGTTTAGTACAGTTAGTAGTTATATAATTAAGATATTTTTGTAATTGCTTTAAAGTTAATGTACCTATAGCGTTACATAATAATTAACCAAAAAGCGCTGAAAGTAAACCAAATTACTCCTTAAAATGATGTCTTTTATTTTAATTTATTTTTTAAAAGAAGGACAAATCTTCCCCGGTTACGAATAACCTGACAATATTTTAAAATCTTCTACTACCATCACTGTAAGTGGAAGCTATTGCTTGTGTCGTGATGGAGGACTTGGTCAGCCGAGGGATTGAACTCACAATGTCTAGGTGGACCCATATGCGATACCAACTCAGCCACTGATCGGCCATTTCATTGTGCATTTTATTTACCACTAGCTTAAATAAACTCTTACAACTTACAAGTTTAACAAGTAAATCGCATAATTTCGAGGTAGTGTTTTTTTTTTACTTATTTAGTTTCGATTTCGGTTTCGACACAAGAACAAAACCTGAAATTCTTTTTCGGTCGATTAGTATTAATAAATTAAAAAGTTATTTCTTTTTTTTTTTTACATTTTAAATTCTTATCGATCCTAAACATTTGCATTGCATTGCTGAGTGTTTCGATAATAAATATTTTATTTATTTATTAATATTTATAAAATAATAATATGTTATTGAATACATTTTACAAGCCGGCTTATTGCCGGATTTCTAATAAAACCCGTGTTGGTTGTTAAAAATTGCTATTCATGATTATTAAATGTCAAATTGGTGTCAATAGTAAATTAAATGTCTCTTTTGTATATCCATAAAATAAGTGTAATAAAAATATATATAAATATAAATCATGAAATTTCATGACTTCGCAAATTTTAAATTAAGAGTTAGTTTTTTTAATCTACAATCGAAAACGTTAACACTTTTTTATTATAGAGTAAGGAGATCAGTAAATACAGAAATTTTGTTTTTTTATGTCATATGCAAATAATATCTATATGTAAAATGGGTTGGAAACATATTTTATAAAAATGTTAAGCAGTATAGGACCAAGATGAGAGCCCTGGTGTATGCCAATTGAAGCTTCAAAGATGTAAGATAGTGAAATGATATCCAATACAGCTGTGTAGCTCTCGACTAGATAGTACTCGTATAATATAGAAATAAGAAGTTATTTGCATGTTGATATGTCTTCAAGGAATTAATGTTTTTTTCTTGTATAGGAGTATGTTCTCGCTTCTAATATCTTTTTTTCTTTTCTTTATGTATTACTCATCCTACATATATACTGAAAACACACATTTAGATAAATATTTGGGTTTTTTTTTAAATTTTAAAAGAAAAAGTTGTTTTTTTTTTTCATTTTACAGGAAATACATTATTCCATTCTCATTGAGCGTGACGTTTATTCGTTGTTAAAATACAGTTTATTTTAAAGATCGGAAGGTCAGGCAATGTGAATAAAATAAAAAAAATTAAAATTTCAAATGAATTTGTTTGGTGTGTATGCTTAAGCATAAATCATCAAATCTGTTCTCACTAAAACGCCATCAATCAGTCATTAAATTTCCACAGCTATATGGGGGGTGCAATTATAAAGTGGTCCAAGTCAAAACATATTTAGTATATAGTATTGCTCCTCGGGACAAGGAGATCTTTTCTGGTGTAACTTCTTGTATTTATGAACGATTTTTTATAGATTTTCTAAGTTTTTGTGTACATGAATAATAACTCTTTTTTGGCAGTTTTGACGAACATCTAGGATATAATGGTTGTATAGGTTGTACGCAAAATACACCGGCAAGCCCCAGCACAGCAGCGTCGATGTCGGGGGTCCTACTCCCCCTCAGGCGGCTGCTGTCGCGCACGTGCGGCGCTGCCTGCCCTGCAACGGGCAGAGCACCAACAACAAGGACCGGGGTCCCACGTCCGGCCTCCTCCGTGCCCGACTGGCTGCAGCACGATGAGTCCTCATCCAGAGGCACCTCGGACTCGCCCTTCGTGAGGCGCAGCTCCAATAATAGATTTTTAGGCTTTCATAATCGGATCAAAAATTGTTCTTCCCGATGCTCCCTTGCCAATACAACCATTTATTATCAGGGAGTTGCACAGTCCGAAGTATATTTTTCTTAGATCTTGTTGTCTAATAATGTTGATTAATACATAGAATATTCGAATAAATTTTCTTACCTTTATCGAATGTTAGTCGATGTGACAATTCCACTTAAGATAATTGTCTACAACAACACCTAGATATTTAATGCTGTTCACACATTCAAAAACTTCACAGTTGCATCATATCATTGATCTAAAGCAGAAAACTATTGATGAGTTCTAGCGTTATGAAATTTGCTCATTTTTTTCAGTGTGAAATTTTGATTTCTGCTATGTAACTTCGAAATATCAATTAAACCTTTCAATTGAAACACAAAAAGAAACATTATTTGCTAACCAGGTTGTACGAACACGAATGAAGAGGGGCAAATCATAAAATGTAAAAAATGTTTAAATTCTCGGATAAATCCGGGTTCTAAAATTAGCCCGCAAATCAATAATATAATATATAATAATTTAACAATAAATTTTAATGACGTACTTACCTACATTATGTTACATTATCAGACATCTAATCATTAAATATAATGAAATCGACAAATGGTTGATATAAAAGCGCGTTTTATTTTCACTGGCCTTAATTTCAGTTGTACAATCAAACTGCTAGCATGTTGGCTAAACTTTCAGTGATTCTGGGATTTTTGGTCGCGGTGAGAAAAATAAACACAGTTTGCTAGTTTTGTGATTGTGGCACAGTTGCTGATCTAGAAATACGGAGTGGTTCTTTTTGTTTTAAAAATATGGTTTTTTTTTATTTCTAGGATCTGCACGAATGAAGATGATTAAATAAATTGACATTTTTTAATTGTGATTGAGATAGTTCTAAGGTTGATATAGTTTAGTGATTGAGGTAGTTGTGAGGTTATTTTGATGTTGATATGGTTTGGTGATTAAGGTGGTTGTGAGGTTGAGATTATTTTGAGGTTAAGATAGTTTAGTGATTGACGTAGTTGTGAGATTATTTTGATGTAGAGATGGTTCGGTGATTGAGGTAGTTGTGAGTTTGAGATTAATTTGAGGTTAAGATGGTTTAATGATTGAGGTAGTTGTCACGTTGAGATTATTTTGAGGTTGAGATAGATTAGTAATTGGGGTAGTTGAGGTAGATTTTAGGATGAGATGGATTTAGACCATCCCAACGGGTTCGATATCGTCAAGGGACGTTATATAGATTCAAGTGGTGGCCTGATGGGTAAATGGGGGACGTGGGTGAAGGGCTACCAGGGGGCGGTGAAGGGCTGAAATGGGGTGTGTGGGGGACAAAAATATTTAAAATAATTTTTTTCATATGAATTTTAATTTATTTGAAAAAAATCATGAAAAAATAACTGTTCACTTATTCTATTGATTTATAAATGGATTAATCGTTTTTTTGTCATTTTAGTTACGGTGTTATAACACCTAATCAAGTTTCCCGCGACCGCGTCAGGTGAACAATAGTGTACTAAATCATCAGTGGCGTGCATTGCTCTTTAACCAAAGGTAGACTGTGTATAGTTTTTCAAGTTCGGGTATGAATTATTCTGCAATAAATATTTGAAAATTACTGTTTTATTTCATTTTCCGCTGATTATTATGACAACTGAATAAACGTTTTGATTAGAAATTAGTGAGCTTGTATAAATTTTTCTATTATTTCTTCTTATGGTTAATTTTTTTAACACGTTCATTGCTGACACCGCGCGTCACGCGTTGACAGTAATTTGACCGGCATGCGCGGCGCGTTGCGCCGTCTGTTCCATTTCTGGTCTAAAACAGACAATACTCCTTTAGTTTGCTATAATAAATAAAACATTACACATTCCTCTTTCTCGTTTTCTTTCTGAAAAAAAAACAGTAAATAATGATGTCTATACAATAATATGCTCATGTAAACACTCCTTTAGTTCGCTCGACCTTTCAGTCAAATGTTCTCAGGGTGGCATTAATATGTACGAATTTTAGTTAGCAATGAACGTGTTAAAGTAGGCACAGCTTTTTAGCCTTTATAGATTGGAGGCCCCTATAATAATAAAAATATTGATAATTGGATGATTTCTATAGCGCCGTTTTTGTGAAAAATCACCTCAGGGGCACCGTATAAATATTACTTCCTATTATCTATCTAATTATGTACAAACACATACAGAATCAGGCAAGTCGCTTCAGATGAATACAGTTTTATTAGATAAATTAAGCTTAGAGAAGATATGATTTTTTACAGTTGCTATTTTATCCTCCTTTTCTATTGATATTACATTTATTAGAAGATTGATGGCACAAGAAGAGTTGGTATTTATAATTTTTTGTACTGGAGAATATTCATAAAATGACTTTAAAAAGCTTAAGTAGTTTTTAATATTTAAATTTTCATAGACATTTAGTTATTTACAGTGTTGCGGGCTGTGTACGCATTTCCGTAACGATGCGTGAAATTTTTTACTTATTCTATAAGTGATTTTAGGTAAGTACTAACCGGCTAGCCTAGCTAACCAAATTACGTGTGCGTTTCTTTTATTTATGGGTATGGTTATCTGAAAATATGAGTTTTAAGTTTAGCTCTGAATTCTGCGAGTCTTTGATCATTTTTAAGAGGAACGGCTGCGCTGCCTGTTTCATACAAAACTTAATTTTGTTTTTGAGGGCAAAATAACCATCCAAGCTGAACGATATATACATATATTTTTTAATTAAAGGTGTAGTAAATATCTAGTACGTATGAGGAGTATTTTATTTATTTTTGTTTTAAATTATTATGAGCCATGAAAAAAAAATCATAATTTAAGAGGCAACTTAGGAAAAAAATTGTGGGTTTATTGTATTTTTTTTTTAAATTATCATATTTTCTTATTTTCTTACGTAAATATGATAACGTGAATAAAAACATAAAAACGAAACGCAACACAAATTGGTCTTTTTTAATTTAATTCAAAGTCTGCCATAATGCTTAAGATTTAAAATACATATATAATATTTCGTCATATTTTCAAAGCAAACGGGGTAAAACTTGTTTTTAAATCACCGTTAGCCCCCAAATAATTGTTAAAGGTGCCTCTAAAATCGCGAAAAATCAATTCCTTTAATAGCCTATATTTCATAATGTAAAACAAAAATAAATAAATTACTTCTAATCCGTACTAGATATTTACTATACTTTTTGATGAAAAAAAAATTCATTAGGTTAGTAATTTGGCCTCACATCCAAAATTAACTTTTGTATGAAACAGGCCGCGCAGCCGTCGCTCTTGAACGAATGCTTATATTGAACCCACTTAGATTAAACTAATCTATATTTTAAACATAAATGTATATTTTTTTATTTTATTTGTTCTTCCCCCTTACTTATGTTACTTAATTAATAATTTTACTAGATATAACATTTTTGATACGCTTCGTTATTCTCCTACGCCATTCGTTCAGAATTCATATTTTTTTACACTGTTTTGGCTATTTAATTAATTTTTATTCGCGCCCATAAATTATGTCCGATCCTTCCAATTTATAAAAAAATAGTCCGATTTTGTGGGTTAAAATTTTCAAAAGATCGCCATAGCTTTAAAAATACAATAAAAAACTAAAAATGATACAGATTATCTTAAATTTTTTGTTTGAACCTAAAAGAAATATGCAAGTGGCCTCTTGCCTTTGTGTTGTTTTTAACATGAATATTTTTCAAGAATGGACGTTTTCGTCCAATTGGAAAAACATTGACAAAATGATAATCTAATTTCCTGGTCTGATTTCAGGTTTCGCTCGGACAAGCTCCAGATTGCAAAATAATTCCCAGGACGGTGAGTTTTTTTGAAAGGTGCTGTATAATTTTTGTTTAATCCTGGACCCACAAATTCTTTCTATCGAATCCCGAAAGTGAGATAATGGGGAAAGCCATTTCAAATTAAAACACACGTATTTTAATACCTATCGTGTTTTGATTGCTTTTCTCTTTAATTCGTAGAACTCCATGTTTTTAAACAAAAATAAATCAAATTTAATATTGTTATTATTCAGTTCTGCTAGTAATTTTTTTTTATGTGACAGCTATTACGGCGTTTAAAGTCATTATCAAAGACACAGATTTAAACGCCAAAATAATAAAAAACTTAAATACTCGTAAAACTTAATTATTACGTGGTTGTAAGAGGGAGTCTCTTGAAGCGGTCAAAACAAGAGGAAGGCTTTCTTTCGCATCGTTACAGAAGAAACATTTCTCTGTTGTAACTAATTTATATTAATTTTACAATAACCTTTTCAGAGAGCATTGTGCTGCTCAAATATTCCAGATTACGTCTCGGATGACGAAAGTCGGGAATGCAAGACTCAATTTAAAGAAGAAACAGAACCTGATAATACTTCAGTAAGTAAAAGTATACACAGAATTTCCAGTTGGTGGCATGCAAAATGGCGTGAACAGTTTAAGAGAAACGGCTGCGCGACCTGTTTCATAATTTTTTTTATTCATTCAATTTTGGATTTGAGGCCAAAACACCCACCCGAACTGAATGATATATTTTTTAATTAAAGATTTAGTAAATATCTAATACGCATGTGAAATATTTAATTTAATTTTGTTATAAATTATGAAGTACATATACGAGTAGTCCATGAAAAAAAAATCGTAATTTTATAGGCAACTTAGAAAATTATTTGCGGATTTATTGTATTTAAAAAAAAAAACATTTTTTCCTACATAAATATGATTACGTAAATAAATATACAAAATCAACGCATTTAAAAAAAAAACCTTTTTTTCGGGTGGATAATTTAAATTATGTACGGCAAATTTGTGTTCCAACGTAAATTGGTCCTTTTTAATTTTATTTAAAGTCAAAACCCAAATAATTTTTAAATGTGCCTCTGAAATCCCGAAAAATCTAATGGCCTATATTTCCTAATGTAAAACAAAAATAACTAAATTACTTCTAACCCGTACTAGATATTTATTATACTTTTTGATGAAAAAAAAATCATCAGCTTTAGTTGAGCATTTTGGCCTCAAATTCAAAATTAAATTATGTATGAAACAGGCCGCGCAACCGTTCTTCTTAATAATAATATGAAAATAAATTCGTGAGATAGCTATTTAAAAAAAGATAATTAATTATATTTAATTTACTGAGGAACGGCTGCGTGGCCTGATTCATACAGAACTTAATTTTGGATTTGAGGCCTAAATACTCGCCTAAACCGAATGACCTTTTTTATCAAAAGGTATAAGAAAAACCCAATACGGATTACATATAAGTACACATAATTTATTTTTTTTGTTTAACTTACCAAATCGAATTTTCGCGATTTCAGAGGCAACTTTAGAAATTATTTGGGGCTAAAGATGAATAATAAAAAGAGTTAAAGCATTATGATGGATATAAAAAAAAATTAAAACGACTAGTTTACGTTGGAACACATGTTTCCATTACATATTTTAAAATGTCGACCCAAAAAAACGTTTTTTTAAGGATTTAATTTTATTTACGTATCAAATACAACAACAAATAATAATTTTTTTACTGTTAACACATAAATATTGTTCAAAGTTGCCTATAAAATATAAAAAAAATGATTTTTTTAACAGCCTGTATTTCATAATTTAAATAAAAAAATAAATACAATACTTCCAATCCGTACTACATATTTATCATACCTTTAATTTAGAAAAAAATCATCATATTTGGATGTGTATTTTGGACTCAAAACTAAAATTAAGTTTTGTATCAAACCGGCCGTGCAGCCGTTCTGTTATGCGGTGCATATTGTTTTGTTTTTTAAATTTTCTTTTAAAGTTTTTTTTCGCTTTTCAGTGCGATGTAACTACCTGTGTAATGAAGAAGAAAAACCACCTACTTTCTGACAATAAAATCAATAAGGCAGCCTTCACAAAATATCTTAAAGAAAACTTGGCAGAGTTTCCTCCGGCTCTAGAGACGTCTTTAGAGAAATGCTACACAGAAACGAACATATCCAAGTGCATGCCGCAGAACTTCCTTATTTGTCTATTAACTACATTGCTGAGGGTAATTATATCAATGGATTTATTATTGATAGCAACACAGTTCTCAAATGACTAAGATGAAGTAGCAGACGAGGAATGCTGGTGCGAATACCAAATCTACGAGTCATAAGCTCTCATATGTCTCGAAGGATTAACAAAAAGCCTGTAAAGACTAGTCAATTGCAACTGGTCTTCTCCATTGTGTTCAATGAATCTCAAACATGCATCCCAACCCCACAGTTTCCTTTCTTATTCTCCTCCTAAAACTCAATTTCGTAGCTTTCTTTTCAATAATCAACCCGCAAAATATACTTTAATTTCGTTTAGTACCTTTAAAAAAAAACCTGTGTCTAAATTAACCACTTTTATTTCTTTTTCATTTAAGGAATGCCCGTCAGCCTCATGGCTCAAAACTGAAGAATGCACAACTTTGAAAAAGTTTTACGTCGCCTGCCCAAAATTTGACATTTTTATGTTAAGTTAAGTGTATTTTTAGCAACAATTCTAAGAGGGTTCAATAAAATCTATAAAGCGATTTCATTATTGCTTTTTGTGTCACTCCGATTTATATTTTTTTCTAATTACCAAAACTTTGTTCTGTAACCTTAACTGGCTTATAATAAATAAACAAATAAAAAAAATGGTGGTTTTAGACTTTTTTTAGGGTAGCGTTTTTGATAAGTTTACATGTTTTACCATAACTACAAGCAGGCTTAACTATTAATAAACTATTTTTACCTCATTTAAAGATCATAGGATGTCTAGCCAATGATTGGGGATTGGTAGATTATAATATTATATTGTTAAGTGGAGTTCTTTTATAATAAATGTTTGGAAAGACATAATATTTTGAAATTAATGTTTCTTTATTTCTTTGTTTAAAGATAGTAATAGTCATCACAAGTCATTACTTTCGCTGTCAAATCAATTACAGCACCTAAAGGACAAACAAAAATTCACAACTTCATAACTTTATACTAAAAAAAATAATAATCCCGAGCAAGGCCGGGCACACATCAGCTAGTAGGCAATACAGTGACCAGAGAGGTACACAAAAAGTAAAATTCCAAATGAACTTTTCTTCACAAATGAAAGTAAAAGGGGGATAGCTTATTAGTACATCCCATTTCTTACAGAAGTTATTTCATCTAATTCGGTTACCGAAGAAGAAGCAATTTTTGCCAAGAATTCAATCATCCGTTTAGAACGAGAAGCTCGAGGGGATAGTGAGCTGAAGGAGAAACGACATCTTGAGTTCATATACTAAACTTCCGAGAAAGGAGTATTCGGAGATACTGAACTGCAAAACGTTATGCAACCCACATTTTGAACCAATGTTAAACAGTACAGGACCATGATGCGAGCCATGCGGTACGCCATTTGTATCTTCATTGGTACAAGAAAAATAAAGCAATTTTAGACAGAAATTTTATTAGAAAACACAATAAAGGTCTAAAAAAATATGAATATTTTGGTATGGCTATTTTACGTAAGTAGGAAAGTAATTAACTTTTTCTTGTTAGTTACTTCCCAGCCCTAACATAAGTTTTAGTGTTTTTTCGTGTGATGTTATTCAGTTGGGATAAGCATATTTTATTACAAAGTTGTGAGGGCACAGGTGTTACATTTTCAGTTCCTCTGCAC
>JAHDVE020001097.1:0-43267 GCA_022606495.2 Halesus radiatus | reverse complement strand
AATTTGGGTAAATTACTAAAAAATACTAAAGATAGAGAACATAAATTAAGCCACTCAGGTATTTACCAACTATGTTGTAATGATTGTCCATCGTTCTACATAGGTAAAACAACTAGAAATATATATTTTTTTTTTTACAGTAACTCCACACAGGAGACCAAGGAGGAAACAATTTCCCTCAAGGCCTATATCATCTTTGGGGATGCTGTGTGGAGGATCTTTTAGAGGATAGGAAGGAGTGAACTTGGGTCTTGAAGAGACCCATGTTATAAGATGGAGGAAACACAGAGGCCGGCAGATCATTCCACAGCCGAGCTGTTGAACACAAGAACGAGTCGTAGAAGCGACCCGTTCTCATGTGACAAATGTCAATCGTGTGCAAATGTTGGGCGCGCGTTTGGCGTGTTTCCGACTATGCACCGGTGCCGAGGGAATCAATGACGCTAGTTCCTCGGAGCATCTTCCATTAAAATACCGGTAGAACAAGGACAGCATTCCCACCCGACGTCTGTGCTCCAAAGATTGCAACCCATTTGTTAAGATAGGCGAATCTATCAAACGGACCGCCGTTTCTGCACAGAGTCAAGGGTTTTTTTTTCAGATATTTTAGAACTCCCGACCAGAGGTGGTTGCCAAATTCTACAGTGGAGCGCACTTGCGTTTTGTACAGGGTCAGCAGTTGTGTACTATTAAAGTATCTGCGGGCTCTGTACAATACGCCCAGCTTCTGAGAGGCTAACTTTACTCGGGTTTCGATGGAGACCCCATACCTGAGCTGATCACTTAAGGTTACAACAAGCATATCAATGGAGGGCTTGTTGGGAAGATTGCTTCCATTAAAGGAGACTAGATTGTCATTTCGATCACTTTTAGACGTAATCAGACATGATTGGGTATTTGAAACATTGAATTCGACGAGGTTATTCTTGCCCCAAGAGGAGACCCTCCCGAGGTAACCGTCCATTCTCTGCTTCAAAGCCCTCCGAGCCGTTGGAGTTTGTGTGCCCTTTGGGGGCTTGTCAAACAAAAAGGATTCATGGACTGTACTGTCATCTGCGTAACAATGAATTGGTGCACATGTCAAGAGGTCATTGATGTGCAACAAAAACAATGTCGGAGATAGAACCGATCCTTCTGGGACGCCAGCATTTATTGAATGCGAGGAAGAGATGAAACCATCAGCAACCGTCTGAATCGATCTCTCCCTCAAAAAGTCGGCAATCCACGTACACAAGGAAACGGGAAGTCCGTAAGAAGGCAGTTTGTTGACAAGTCCTCGGTGCCAAACCCGGTCAAAGGCCTTAGAAATGTCCAGTGAGACCGTTTGAGTCTCACCATAACGTTCCAGGCACCGTCCCCAAACATGCGTCACATACGCGAGAAGATCACCGCACGAGCGGTTCCGCCGGAATCCATACTGGCGGTCGTTAATGATTTTGTTCTTCTCGAGGTATGTAAGCAGTTTGTCGTTGATCACACGTTCCATCACCTTGGACAGAACTGATGTAATCGCTATGGGGCGGTAGTTGGCCGGGTTGGAGCGGTCACCTTTTTTAGGTATAGGATGAATGACCGCTTTTTTCCAACCAGAGGGCACAGAGCCACATTTCAGGGACATTTTAAAGAGCTTTGTTAAAACTGGAGCGATTTCTGCAGCACACCTCTGCAATACCAGGGCAGGTATTCCGTCAGGCCCACTAGCTTTATTAACATCGAGCCCCGTAAGACAAGGGAGTACATCCCGATGCCGTATCCTCAGCTTTTTCATATAGAAGCCGCAGTGAGGAACCGACGGCGGGATGGCACCCCGGTCGTCGAGGGCCGAGTTTTCTGCAAACATTTTCCCTAAAAGGTTGGCCTTTTCGGTAGCAGTGTTTGCTAGTGAACCGTCAGGTCTGGTAAGAGGCGGCAGACTGGATTTGCAGAAATTGCGACCTGTGGAGCCCGCTAGCGACCAGAACGCCCTGCTGCCATGCGGGCAGGCAGCTAGCTTTTTACTGATCTGTAGGTCGTGCTCAAATTTTGACCTATTGATGATTCTCTTACTGTCCTTTGCCAATTTGTTATATGCTGATCTGTTTTCTGACGTTCGAGATGTGTTGTAGGCTCGGTAAGCCGCGTTTTTTCGTCGAACTGCTTCGGAGCATTGTCGACTGAACCACGGCTTTGAACCTACGCCAGTTTCTTTAATGGTTGATTGAATGAAGCCATCCATCGCAGATGTGATGACTTCACTAATTTCCTGGGCACATCTGGACGGATTCGAAGTCTGAAAACAGACAGCTGACCATGGGAAAGCATTAAAATGCGCCCGCAGACCGAACCAATCTGCTGACCTATAGTGCCACATTTTTCTCTTCAGCCTCTCAATTGGGGGTCTGAAGTTAATAGGGATTGATGTCGTCACCAGGCAATGGTCGGACGATCCTAAAGGCGCTGCGACATCAATCCCATAACCACGTGGCTCGGTGGTTAAAAATAGGTCTAACAGATTGGAGCGGTGAGTCTGGACATCAGGAACCCTCGTGGGCTCCTGAACCAGTTGCTCCAACCCATGGCAAAGGGCAAAGAATTCCGCCTGTCGGCCAGCCGAGTTTGTTGAACATGAGAACTTCAACCACGGTTCATTATGAACATTGAAGTCCCCAGAACAACAAACTCGGCCGAAGGGTAGCGGGGTAAGAGGTCATCAATAGTTTCGCTCAAATGTTTAAATAGCTCGGATGAGTCTGATTCGCTGAGGTTTGGTGAGCGGTACAAACACGCATAAAATCTTACCGTACTGGCAAGACTGACGCGCACCCACATTACGTCAAATCTGGAATTTTCCAGACTCAACAGTCGCACACAGTTGACGTCAGCTCGGCTATACAAACAAACACCTCCTTTTGGTCTGAACTTGCCTACGAGGGTGAAGCCCGGGCAGTCCAGATAGGAGGCGTCTGGAGGCTCAGCTATCTGCGTTTCGGAGAGGAATAAAAGGTTTGGGCGTTGGGATTGAAGGTGATGATGGACAGAATTTAAATTTTTGTGCAGGCCTCGAATGTTGGTAAAATTTACCAACATTTTTGGCCTGCACCGGGGACGCCTACTACTCGCCGTTGTAATGATGTTATTATTGTTTTGTGATTCCATGTTTTTTTAAATTATTTTTGGGGGTTTTATAGGAAAGGGAAAGCAAGGGAAGGATTAGGTATAAAGGGTGGGTAGGAAGCTGGGGGTCAGGGTATCCAGGACTGACGGACGTATGAATCCATCCCACCGACTGCGGTGCAAGGCTATGGTTGGGAGAGTCTGGCTGGGAAGGGCTCCCAATGCGCCCCAAACGCTACTGCTGGGTCCCCTCCGGTCACGAATCGGCACAACAGCAGCGGCGGGGTTTTTACACTCGCTGGTGGGGCAGCCCACCCTCAGTCGTGAGCCTGAGGGTCGGGCCCCTGTACTATCGAGCGGCCTGGACAACGGTAGCCAGTTGTAAAGGGTCTCCCTCAACCATTCTCTCCCGATCCGACCCACCACGCAGTAGGTAGGCCAACGCATCCGCTGCCAAGACCTGGACAAACCTTACCCCATGAACCCGGGCACCCCTGCTAAGTCACCAAACGTAGCGAACCACTTGGGATGACCTATGGCAGAGGTGTTGGTCATCCAAAAAAATGGTTCCCGGGGCGGCGGTACCCATACCCGCCTCCCAAATTGAAGATTAATTAATATTAGAGTCGCAGAACATTTAAGATGCTTAAATAATAATAACTTCTCAGAATTTGCCAATCATCTAATTTCTAAAGATCACACTTTTAACAAGGACACAGGGGTTACAATTCTTCACCGTAACAATAAAAGCAAAAAATTGGTTAACTTAGTAGCACTCGAAATTAGAAAATCCCTGAATAATAATGCTAGTATTTTAAATAACTAAATTAACTTATCTTTTAGTCCCATTCTTAATATTTTTCCAATAAACCGCTCTGTTCTTCCCGGAAATCCTGCAATTACCCCTACCCATTTACTTACCCACACTTCAACACCTAAAATTTGTATGTCTTGTCAATATTCTATATCATAAGTTAGTTATAATATTCTCCTGGCGAAGGAAGGGTGCTTCCGAAACCGGTAGTGTTAATAAAATAAAAGTGGTCTACAACAAATTTATGTGTGTTTTTTATTGTAAAACTTTTTCAATTGTGTGTTTGGAAAAAGTCCTTCTATGGAAACATATTTTTGTATTGGAAAAATACTTGAAGTTTACTTTATCTTTTATCTTATCTTATCACTTTGAATCCGCCACTCGAAGTTACTGCACTGTACCCCCGGACACCCTGCGTAATTGTTCGATCTCTTCGCAGCTCTTCCTCCGCGGCCCCGCGGTCGCGTGATGAAAGATCATTCCATACACACAGAAAATAAATTAATATAATTTCTTTTATAATTAACCGATCGCTATGGCTATGGCCGGTGATGTATTGTCCGCTGCGGTAAGCCAACGTGAGAATGCCTCAAATGATTCCGCCGATCTTTCGTCTTGGTGCAATTAAACCCGAAAGGAAATTATTAATGAACGGTGATTACGTTTTTACACCTAGATGTTTACTCAGTGATGTTGGATCATATTTTATCATTATACATGATATTATCGTGGATTTTTATGAGTTATTAATCGTTTGTTTGAGCTATGAAACCTGAACTTATCTCTTTTAAATGTTTGATAATATTGGGCAATATAATATTTTTCATTTCAATGAAATCATAGATTAATTTTTCTAGCATTATTTTCCTATTTATTTACAACTTTTTTTAAGTACAGATTTCCCATCATTTCTAGTGGATTGGATATGTGGGGTTACCATGGTTGTACTGGCCCCGAGAGATCATAAAACAATGTATTATCAACATGTTTTTAAAAAGCTTGTAAAATACCATACAATAAAATTATAAAAAACGCAGGAAATAGATCTAAATAATAAGTAATGCTTTGCGACGACTATTACTATCTCTAAACAAAGAAACATTCATTTTAAATTTTATTTCATTCCACATAATTATTATTTCAAAATATATTTAAATAATAAAGGTCATAAGTAGGTACCCACTTGTGTTTTCCACTTTGGAAATATTCTACCCAAATAAAACTTTCTTCTGTTGAATATATAATCTGTGGCTAACCAGAGTGGTGTATCTATGGGCTAACCTCAATACAATATGGCGGGTTCAATGTTTTTCATACTAATTTTAAAACGTTGTAGCAACAGTTTTACATATTGGATTTCATTCTCTCTAAACCTTCCCGACACTAATAAGAACAAACTGTGCTATTTTCAACGAAACCGGCCGTGTAATTTTCGAAAAAATCGAGGTCACGCAGACAAACATTTATTTTTATGTATAGAGAAGTTTGTGTTAGGTATGAAATTTTAGTACTCATTAATCTAAAATAGTGTTTTATTTTTATAGTTTACATTGTAGGTATAATATTTTTACAAAATAAATGATTTATCAAAGTATTTCTCAAGCTTAAACTTCCGTTCTTATCATAAGAACTGTGAAAAGATAAACAACGATCATATTATCCCGGGAAGAAATATTAGACCTGTAATTGTATACTTTCCAGCCAGATGATTTCTGCTATAACTATCATTTTGCACAATAACGGTTATCTCCAAGACAATGAGACACGCGAGATAAATAATCCAACCACTACACACAAAGAAAAATACCAACACGATGAACCCAGCGAAGAAACGCAGCAATATTCCGTTGTAAATCACCGACCATTAAATAAAATGATACAGATGGTAATAAAAGCATAATAATTGTGAGTGAGGAGATGTTAGTATGATGCACCAATACACATGTAAAATAATTAACGCTACTAATGAATTCTTTCAATGCTAGCAATAAGGAACTCCAGTGAAAAATATGATGGCTTTAAAAATATGTATTCAATAGATCAGCTAACGTCGATTCTGTATATATAACTATTATTATATATAATCATACATGGAATTTATAAATCGTTGTTCCAACCTAATAAAAAATCATCTCATCAAAATCCCTCGTTATATTGGTACTATTGCATTTGGAACATGTGACGTCACGTGCGCATTCTGTTTGTGGATTAGTATGAAAAAAAAATGTTTTTCACTTATATTTTGTATTTTTAATATGTATTTTTTTAGTTTTTTAGCTAAATAACTTAATTTGGGTAACTTTAAGCTTTATAATTGTTGTTCAATATGAAACACTATTATTAATGGAAGAAATTGGAGTATTCACGAGCGAACCAATTATCAATACGGATATTATGATAATGTTAATGCTCAATACTATTATTATTCTTTTATTTAAAGATTCTAAAAAGGTACATAATTTTATTACTTATGTTTTGTTATGGTTTACTATAAATAGAATATAAAATTATGTACAGCAAAGCTCATCCTTGTTCTGAAATTTGACATTCTAACCTCAAAACTGGTAAAAATTGAAAGTTTGATATTTATTTTAACTATGAAAACTAACTTTAGAAAAAAAGACGAAATATACTGGTATTTAAGTTTGAACGTTATTATTCATAAAAAAGAATACTGTAGTTCCTTATTATCAATCTAGTGCCTCCTTGTGTTTATTGCAGCCCTTAATACCTTCTGATACAAAACACGCCCCTATAAGCACGATAGAATATTGGTATTTTATAATTTTATTTCAAACTCACCCCGTTTCGATCCGACCAACCACATTTTACCTCTCGTTTTTGTCTTTATAGCGACCATGTTTGAACTTTCAAAGCACCATCCGAGCCACGTATCAACAGCATACACACACACCAACATAAAATCTATACAACGATAACACTACTATACGTATTATTAAAAATGTCTATGTGTTTGTGTGCTGTGGAGTGCAAAACCTCAGTGTGTTTTAACCCTTTATATAATATATATAAGAAGCCCCGCAAGTGCCGAAACTGATCATACACGAATGTATTGTGTTCGCATGTAGTGGTGTGTATTATATGATTTTTTTCATACTGGGGGACATTTTTTTATCATGAACACATGTGTCGGTATGACGTTATAGCGTCGACATCTCAATGAAAGTAAAAACAACGTCCCGTAATACGGACACGGGAGGCCTTTGTTCAATTTCATCGTGGATTACAAAACTTTTAATCCAAATTATACCCCCAAATTCAAGCTGTTTTTATAGATATCGTCACCATGTCAATTTTTTCGCATATTGAAATATGAACGGTGAACGCCATCTTTTAGCGTTTTTAAAAAACATATTGCTGCGAAAACTAACTACGAAGGAATAAAAAAATGATAAATAGAATGAATCAATATGATTTTCTTTTGTTTTTTGAAGAAACCGTTTTTTTTATTGAATCATAGAGTTCTTAATCATGTACTTTATACAGAACAGTTCAAAATTATTGTTCTATCCTTCTTATTTTGAAAACTGAAATTTTATTATGTACTAACTGAAGTACCCGGTTTTGCGCGGGGTTATGAATGGTTAGAGGTAAAGTTGAGGTTGTAATGTGTTACCTCCACCCCTACCACTACCCCTACCCCTATCAAGTAAGTTTCTTATTTTTAATGTCAAGTGTGCGAAATTTCATTAAGAAGTACCAAAATTCTGCTTTAAGGGGTAGAAAATTGGGAAGGGGGGTGGTTTTTAGAAGTCCCACGTAGACAGTGACCTTCGTATTGTTTCGAAAGTCTTGTGTGCAAAATTTCATCAAGCTCTGAATAAAACTGTAGATTTGTATACAAAACAAACACACCGCCCGCCCAAGACATTCTTCTTTAAATAATAGAAGAACATGTAAAGTAGGTCTAAAGTGTACCTGAAATTTTTTTAATTCTTTTTTAATAAATGGTTTTTGGTTTCTCCTGTAAATTTTTGGCCAAAATTAACTTTATTTAGGTGGTGATGTGTGGAAAAAGCTGGTTAGGTAATTTAATTATTTAATTAATGCATTTAGGTAAGTAGGTACCTATTTATTATCGATTATAAGGGACATAACTCAAAAAGGCCCTATCACCTCATAGTTTGCTAACTCAAGCAATACTACTAGATGTAAATTTTACACGGGTAGTTAGAAAAATGTATAAGTTTTTAAATTCTCTTAAGTACATACCATAATGTCTGTAAATGTTTGCAGTTTGAAAACCAGTGATGGTAATTTTGAACGTTTTTGATAAAATTCCAATACGTATTTCATATGGAATTGAAAAGATTACAGTTTGAGGATTTATGTATTTTGAAACCTTATACATTTTTCTAACTATCCGTGTAGAATTCACAGGCAAATCATTCATAGTATTTCTCGCGTTAGCAGACTACAAAGCGGGTATTTTTGGGTGCCGAATTGATTAGAAAGAAAACTGACTTAGCCAGAAAAATTATTAGTCCTTTCGACTCCTAGGCCCCAGACAGTTCAATGAATTAGGTAATAAATTCAAGAAAGAATTTCAAAATTTTAAAATGTGGTTATTGTTATTAGCGTTAGTATAGTTCGACAAATATAAAAATAAAAACGTTCCTTGGCGTGCGTCGGTCGTCAGGAATAATGAAGTGCGGTGCGGGAGGCGAACGCTGCAAACAAACGCTAGCGAACTACTAATAAATCACGCCCTTTCGTTGTCTCATGTTCGTTTGTGCGCCTTCTTTTGCTAAATCTAACTACAGTTATATGTATTATCCTAACTGTTTTCATTCTTCTTTCTGAATTTATACTACAAATCGTCATTGTTACATCAATTACATTTACCCCTGAAATTCTTTGGCGTGCGAGTTGCCCAGATATTCAAGTAATGGCGCTAAAGTGTCCGTAATAAAACGATTGTGTAAAACGTAAACGTTTCAAATCTTTCGGATATCTTTCAATGGCCGCCTTAAAGAGCAAAGCGAGGAAATTACATCCTCGAGTCTATTGTCCCCAGTTCCAGTTGAGGTAATTGTAGAATGCCGAATGTTGAAATTCTTCCATTGTGCAATTTATTCTGTAGATCTCGTTCAACAGATCATTCTTTACCTTTCTTCTTCAAGTATCGATATTTATGCCCTTGTCAGAAATTTTAAGATTTTCCCTGTTTACCGGTATACCGTGTGTCAAGTAAATTGTTGTATCCACACACCTTTTATTATGTGTTGGCAAAAAGGAAAATGCAAAAACCTTTCTATGTATTCTACTCTAGGAGAACGAATAATTGGAAGTGTTTCATTCAAACTTTCATAAATAAAATAAAAATAATAATAAAAAAATCCTCCCGGAAAAGCACCACTGCTATTAGCACCGGTATTACCGAAAAACCCTCCATTTAAGCCTCCGCAATCAGAATTTCCACGTACATATTATATTACAAACTTCCCTTGAAAACTTTGAAGTTTTTATGCACTTAAAAAAATACTGTACAATTTTTAAGATAATCTCTTCGTATGTCTAGTTGAAAAGGCAAATACGTGAAATTCCCTTGATACAAAAAAATAGCTCATTATGCTCTGACAAGTATAAACAACACGTGTGGTTCTGTTTTTCAACATGTTATTGTTATGAAAAATTCACAGCGTTTCTTTCAATGCTACTTAAGAGGAACGGCTGCACGGCCTGATTCATACAAAACTTTTGGATTTGAGGCCAAAATACTCACCTAAAGCTAATTATCTTTTTTTTCCATCAAAAAGTATAGCAAATATCTATCACGGATTAGAAGTAATTTATTAGTTTTTGCTTTACATTATGAAATTTGGCCATTAAATAATGAATTTTCCGCGATTTTAGAGGCACTTTAACAATTATTTGGGAGCTAACGGTCATGTAAAAAAGAGTTTTACCCCGTCTCCTTTGAAAATATAATGAAATTTTATATTTTTTTAAATATTAACATTAGCATTATGGTGGACTTTAAATTTAATTAAAAACGACCAATTTACGTTGAAACACAAATTTGCCGTGCATAATTTAAAATATCGACCCGTGAAAGGGTTTTTTTTTAACGTTTTGTTTTCATATTTTTTATTTTCGTAATCATATTTACGTAGCAAATACGATAATTTTTTTTTTTAAATACGACTTTCTCAGTTGCTTCTAAAATTATGAATATTGATTTTTTTTCATGGCATGTACTTCATAATTTAAAACAAAAAATAAATAAAGTACCTCTCATACGTACTAGATATTTACTAAATCTTTAATTTAAAAAAATATATCATTCAGTTTGGATGGGTATTTTGACCTCATATCCAAAATTAAGTTATTTATGAAACAGGCAGCGCAGCCGTTCCTCTTAAAACCTTTCGACTCCTATGTCCAAGACAGGTCAATAAAGTTGACTTTCTATCAAAGAAAAAAATATTTTTGTTTATATCTTGCTACTTAGCAATACCATGAGTTATGAAACTCATCTTGGGACAATAGAAATTTACTTTACACAAGTAATACAAAATGAAGAAGGAATAAAAACAACAGAAGGTTGTACAGTAAAATCATGTACACTAAACTTTCTAGAAATTATACGTAGATATAAATAATAAAGTAGAAAAATCTGTTAGAAGAAATTGTTATGATTTTCATATTGTATTAAAAAGTTTATACAGACCTTTTGACACGAAGGTTTATATAGACCTTAGAGTAATATACATTTTCAAAAGCAGTTTATTAATTTTATTTTGTAAAAACAAACATAAAAGGCAACCCGAAACTAAAATAGGTCTACCAGGAAAATCAAAGTAAAAATTTTATGGTTGACCTCGACTTCTACCCTTAATAGAAGAACACATACTAGAATGAATAGAAATACGAGAGAAAATATGATTAGGTATTTTTCATTTTTAAATGATTTAGAAACATATTATTTTAAAACATTTCTTTTATTATTTTATTAGGTTGGCTGTTTAAATACACATCTGAGAGCGAGTTATACGTATTATGTATACTGTGTAGGAAATATATTCAATAGTTTTTATCCCGTCCTTTGTAGTGTATGTTGTGGAATACGAATTTTATTGAGTGAATTTCTGGATTGTTTTATGTTAGTGTGTTGATTGCTGAGTGATTTGTAGCATGGTGCTGGCGATTTCATGTTTGGGGAGATTCTTGTTTGGAAGGATGCCGGAATCTAAATAAATATCCCTGATATGAGTGTACCATGGTAGACCAAAGATATTTGAAAATGTTTGATCAATTTCACGAGAAGTAAGAGATAATTGATCTTACTTCAGGCACACAAACACACTTACCACAAACGCTCGTATCTGTTTAACTCTTCAGTGGCCATTCGCCAATACGAGTACGAGCGACAGAGGAGAAGATGCCGTATTGTTTTGTCCATATTTTTCAGCGTTGAAGCCGGATAGTAATTTACTATAGTGCATCTAATATTTTATTTGGAGTATATATGTACAGGTTTGTTTGTTTGTTTGTTTCATTATTACGCATTATCTTTGCGCTGGAATGGGTTACGGGGCCGAACTAGAGACAGTAAAGTGTAGTTTTTTAACAGTAACTCAATCAATTGGTGTACTTCAACATGACCTCTGAGGTCACCGAAGGGACCGAAATGTTAAATTTTCGTTAAAAAAACAATACATACTTGAAATAAATAAGGAACATTCGGCTTCAGTTACAAAACGTGTAAATTTCGAGCTTACTGCTACAAATTCGACCACCCGATGCTATTTTGTTTTGTTCTGCGATCCAAGCTCCACCTAATAAGTTCATAGTTTAATTTTATTAATAAAAAACATTTGTTGACAACTTATGATTACTAGGAACAAGTAGCGGAGTTTGTGTACATGTTTAATGTAAAGGCTGATATGCATATTGAATGAATGATGTGGTGAAATGGTGACGGTAGCCGTAGAGTAGGGGTAGGGGTAGGAATTACACCCAGTTAGAATTCACAACCAAAACTTTACTCCAAACCACTCACATCCCCGAGCAAGGCTGGGTATATGTCAGCTAGTATTATTACAAAAGAAGATGGTTGGTTCCTTCATATTGAACATGTTTTAGTACACCACCCTGAGGGTTCTCTGATCATTTCCAGTTTCCACACAAAACGCTTCGCTTCACATTCAAGTAGCCCTCGCTTATTATTTCACGGGCTAGTTTCTCCGTAGAATTACACGGAGATGAATTAATATTGTTTGGTTTGATGCTCAGATAACGGTTACAATAATTCCAGCAGTGAAGTAGAACGAGACTTTGTGGTTAATGTACATACAATTAACCTTTAGGACTGACCTTACCCAGTCGACAAGTACCCGCTAATAAGTCAGACTGAGGCGGCACGTGGGATCTCTGTTTCGCTCTCTTAAATATGATTTTATTACGTCATGTCAGATTGAGATGTTACGTGTTGACGTGGAGTTTATGATAAATTCTTTGAAATACATTTGATTGAAATGAAATACAAAGGTAGATGACTAACTATTCATAATACATATAAGGCCGGTTTAACCATTCATTCTTTATACGTAATACCATTTTTAACTAATATTTGGTCCACCGCCCGATTTCGCCGTTTTATAAACGTTCGTCAGATTACTGGTCGTTTGACAGCTGTCAGTATTTGAAATCGTCCACTATTTTAATTAAAAACACAATGTTGCATTTGTGAAATGGATTTTTTATCGAACAGTGAAAGTGATGATAAGCGAATGGCAATTATTCAAGTTTAAAAAAAACAGACAGATAACGGTGCGTTAAAGAAACGCATCGTTACGTAACAGACATTTGGTAGTTCGTTTATAAAACTAGCCTTCAAAACTTAATCAAACTAGAGAAGTCTTAAGTCTAAATTTAATATGACATTCTAAAATTAGTCTTGTATAAAAAAGAGTTGTGTCGACCGTAAGGACATGTAAATATATTAACACTTTGATCTGAACCACTGATTTATTTTAAATCTATTTTCAACCGGTTTCGCTTATCGTAAAGACTATCGCGAATGTCACACAAGGTGGAATTTTTTTTTTCCAACCTTAACAATATAAAATAAATAAATCAATTGATAAACTAAAGTTCTTAAAAACTTAAGACAAGATTTTTGTGCATAGCGCAAAGGGTAAAAATTATTATTTTTATAAACAATAATTATTAATGTTAAACACTCATCCAAATTGAAAAAACCTTCCGAGCAAAGATAAATGTCGCCGGCAGGACTCGACCCGCACCCTTCTAATGTCCGGTCAGATGCTCTACGTTGAGCTACGTCGGCTTATCGCAAACCCGCCAAGTTAATCAATATATACTAGTGTTCCATTCAATAATTACTGTTTTTATTATATTTTCACCTCTAAACAACCAACTTTATTAGTATGAGAGAGGCTTGTAACGGCTAAATCCCTCAAATAGATGTCGTCGAGACAAATTATGTCTACATTTTATTGGTGAAAATTGCTTTGACTTGTCAAATATTTATTAATTGATAAACTAAAGTTCTTAAAAAACTTAAGACAAGATTTTTGTGCATAGCGCAAAGGGTAACAATTATTATTTTTATAAACAATAATTATTACATGTGACACAATCGCTTTTAATAAAGATATTGCATTCACAGCTATTGCAACTTTGGCTCAACTATTAGTATGAGAGAGACTTGTAATAATTACATAATTTGTCTCGACGCCATCTATTTGAGGGATTTAGCCGTTACAAGCCTCTCTCATACTAATAAAGTTGGTTGTTTACAGGTGAAAATATAATAAAAACAGTAATTATTGAATGGAACACTAGTATATATTGATTAACTTGGCGGGTTTGCGATAAGCCGACGTAGCTCAACGGTAGAGCATCTGACCGAACATTAGAAGGGTGCGGGTTCGAGTCCTGCCGGCGACATTTATCTTTGCTCGGAAGGTTTTTTCAATTTGGATGAGTGTTTTACATTAATAATTATTGTTTATAAAAAAAATAAAAAAAATCTTTTACCCTCCACCTTATGCAAACTAAATTCCTTCTTATGCCTCAGCTGACTGGACTACTAGGTCCAAATAAATATACTAAAATGGTTTTAGAGGTTTGAAACTAAATTTCATAAATAATAATAGGCATTGTTGGAATTGGACCACTTAAGAATTGGACCCTCAATATGATGGTCAATTGCCATTTCAAATGTTTTTATTTAATTGCCCTTGAGTCAAATAATGAGAATGCAAAGCCTTTTTTACGAACGTGTGTGGAGCTATCTGGGAAAACGAGGTCATAAAACTTAACGAGAGTAAAATGCATTATTGTGTTTAGGCGCACTTTCAACGGGAAATACCTGGAATTGCACCCTTAGCCCAGCGTCGAACCGAAGTGCACTACAGGTGTGTGAATGGTACAATGGTGCCGGATAGCTTTGTGATATTGGCATCGAACCGACCGTGGGGAAATAGTGCAATAAGTGCAACGGGCACAATAATAGGTGCAATAGAATTCAAATCACAGCTACATAAAGGCACGCATTCAAATATAGCCATAAACGGAGCAGATCGCGCTGCGCAATTGGATTTCCTGACCCATGATGTGCTGCATAACCCAGGAAACTATGAAATATCCACGCTTAAAGTAGATCAAAGTTTAAATGTAATCATTAGAGAAGGAAGTAATGCCTTCTCCGGTGAATAATTCTTTGAAACTCGGTGAGAAAATATATTATAAACTTAAGTGGTAGCTTTATGGTGTGAACAAGAATAAATTTATTTTGACCAATTATGCTGAGAAAAATTAATCATTCCGCTTTCAAGCTGTTTCGGTTAAAATTGATGGAAAAACAGCTCCTCTCAGGAAACCAAATTAATAGAATTTCACGAGGATATCAATCTTTGTTTCGGAAGACTTGTTTTATACGAATGGTTTAAACTACTGTCACTTTCTTGGAATTTTTTTTAGAGGCCAGAAATAAATCAAATTGGGTTTTGCAAAAGCTGTTATGGCTTCTACATAAACAAAATTGCCGCTTCCCTGGAAAGGTTTTATTTGTTGTTTTATTTAGGTACATCTACATAAGAGTACAAGGTTAGGCGAGTTTCTGGAAGGACTTTAATTTAGAAGCTATTTTGACTCTTCTTTGGAATAATGTCAAATTCATCTCTAGCTTATTCGAAAAAGTCTGTTTATGTTTCATTGTCACTAATTTTAATTAATTATAAATTAACAAAATTTTTTTCTTTGCCTATTTTCCTTTTATTATGTTGTGTGCAAGAATTGAAAGGTGTGGGCATGGGTGCGAAAATGAATAATCTGAAAGTATGTTGATGGTGCCGTACTGATTTCTAACAGTATAGAAGATCTACGTTCTCTCGTGTCTAGACTGAAATGCATGAAGAATGAGTTGTTTTTTCTATAATTTCTTCAAAAGATTGATATTCACTTTGTGGCGTCATTATTAATAAATGAATTCAAAATTACTTTGTAATCACCACTTTATTAATATATACATATCAACATGTTTCGAAAGCGAAGCTTCCTTCATCAGGACATACGGAATACTAAAAAAATATAAAGTATGGACAAATTATAAACATAAACAAAAATTGATCAAAGTAGGTAAGTAATTATTCAAAAATGTCAGTAAAAAATAATTACAAAACATTAAATAACAAGTTTATATTAGAAATAAAAAAATAAATTATTTTTATTTTTAATTGAATTTAATTGACTGTTGATACTTTTTATAATTTCTAAAATTTAAAATTTGCTTAATTGTAAACCGGTTGAATCTGTATGTATTTTTTTTTAACTTTTATTTATATCAACAGAATGATTTGTTTCCAAAATATGGTTTGCCAATTCAGAATAATTATTATTACTAAATATTATAATTTTGAATAAATAAAAATGTACTTTGTTTACACCACTTTTATAAACATAAATAAATATCTCTAGATGTTTAGATAGCAATGCTATATTATTTATTTATAAAAGTGATATAAACAAAGTACATTTTTAATTATTTTATTAATAATGACGCCACAAAGTCACCAATCGTTTGAAGAAATTATAATACAATTTTTTTCAATTTCAATAATTAATTTAATTCTATTCACTCGCCACACGACGTAAAAGCCTTAGTTGACACCATATCCTTGATAATTTACTCACGGGTTATGTTGGTACTCGTGTCGCAGGCTCCTCCAATATGGACGTCCGCCGTTACGCCGTTACAGTGTCCCAGGTCGCCTGCTCTTATTTTAACGGCGTTATTACGGGCGTTGTAACGCCGCCGTTTGGCCTTTCGGGGTGGAAAATTCAAACTATGTCCAGGTTTGAGTTACACGACAGAACCCACGGCTATTAAGCCTTAGAGTGTTATAAAGCGCGCTTTGAATGTTCTGTATTTTAATGTATTTTATGGTACTTGCTTCCCATACTATTATAAAACATATTTATTATATTAATATTGCATGTATCTAATAAATTGATGTTTACATTATAACAACACCCTGTACAATGCGGCCTTAGAACGGGGTACACCATTACGGACAAATTTTACTTTTCTTTCCTTGTTGTAATCTGTATAATAATTAATAAATATTTTATTCAAAAATATTGGTATTCACTTCGTGGCGTCATTATTAATAAATGAATTAAAAATTAATTTGTATTCTATGTGTATTGTATGTATTCCTGATGAGGAAAGCATCGCTTTAGAAACATGTTGATATGTTTATATTTATAACGTGGTGAATACAAAGTCATTTTTAATTAATTAATTAACAAATATAATTTCTCCATACGATTGGTATTTACTTTGTGGCGTCATTATTAATAAATGAATTTAAAAAATCACTTTGTACTCACCACTTTATTAATATACACAGATATCCGATGCTTTCTTCATCAGGAATATATATTCTGCATAATAGTATTCTATATATTCCTGATGAAGAAAGCATCGCTTTCGAAACATGTAGATATATGTGTATATTAATAAAGTGGTGAATACGAAGTACATTTTTTTAATTCATTAATTATTATTAATTGATAAACTAAAGTTCTTAAAAACTTAAGACAAGATTTTTGTGCATAGCGCAGAGGGTAACAATTATTTTTATAAACAATAATTATTAGCCTGAAACACTCATCCAAATTGAAAAAAAACCTTTCCGAGCAAAGATAAATATCGCCGACAGGACTCGAAGTCGAGGTTTTTTTTCAATTTGGATGAGTGTTTCAGGCTAATAATTATTGTTTATAAAAATAATCATTAATTATTAAATAATTTAAATGAAAAAAATTGTTTGTTTTAAGCCACTTTCTTATATTTATATTTATGCATTGTCGACCAACCGGTTTCGGTTGAACTCAAACTTCTTCAGGAACGTACACATATAAACTTAAATAACATACAAAGTTTATATATAGTTTTTAAGCCATAATGTTTATCACTGGAGTTCCTTATTCTATAGAATAATAACTACTCTTTCTTCTAAAATAACCACAGATTAACACATGTTACATTTTGAAACTGGTAGATATCGGTATCCTAAGCATTTCCTCATACTTAACTCAAATCTGCAATTTTTTGAGTTATTACACTTTGAAACTGACACATCGAAATGTACTATTTAATGTTTCATTTCACTTCTGATATTTTCATGTGCTTTAATTTTAGAAATGAGATCTCTGAGACGAATGTGTGGTAAAATCATGTATGATCGTGTGAAAAATATTGAAATTCGTAAAGAATGCAAGGCTGATGTAAGCGTAATGAGTAAGATTAAGAAAGGGACGCTTAGATGGTTTGGGCATGTGGAGCGAATGAACGAAGAAAGGAGTGTAAGAAGAATGTATGACGCGAATGTGAATGGAAGAAGAAGCCGAGGACGTCCGAGGAAGACATGACATGATCAAGTGAATCAAATACTTGAGTCGGCCATGTCAGAAGTCGGAATAATAGAAGAGAATGTATGAGACGATGTATGAATGTGAATGAAGCAAGAGGTGTATGCCAAGATCGAGTTGTTTGGCGGTCCGTCCTCTCTGCCTACCCCTGCGGGGAAACGGCGTGATGGTTAGTTAGTTAGTTACATTTATGTATTATTATATACGATGTAGATCAGAGGTTCCCAACCGTTGTGTGCACACTGCCAACTTTTCAAATTTTACTAGGCCTATCGAGGACAAACCAATAAGAGCTGTTGATTCTTGTCGTTCGAAATGTCACATTCTAATGAGATTTTTATACATGACTTATTTTGAATAACAAAATATATAAAAGTTATTAATGGAACATTCCAATAAGCAAGACGTTCTGTACATGATGTGTGTTTTCTATGTAGGTATAATAAATATATTTTGAATCTATACATAAATACATACAAATTCTTTTACTTGCTTTATTCGGGTCGGGGACCCATCGCATCGACAAGGACCCTCTAAGCGTCCCTGTCATGCGGTACGTTAACGGCATCCGTCCATAGTAGGTTCAGCCTCCTCCCGCACAGCCTCTGGATTTGCTTTTCCTACCTGTGTATAAAAATGCATATAAAGCACCCCAGCACACACCAAGTTTATTAGAAAAGTACAATTAAAAAGAAAAATTAAACAAAATTGACTCCTATTTTGTAACGTTGTCCATACTAACGCGTATCAGAAAAAAACTAATGTGTACAAACTTTTCCATGTAGCGCCGCTTTAATTCTTTCTTAGTTGATTGTAGTTTCTCGTTACAATTAACAACTAATTGCGTAAAACACATTAATATTTTAATAATTCGAAAATTTTTCTCTTATATATCGTTGGATTATACAAGAATGTGAGAGAGTACGGCAAAATGCCTTTTAAAGCGCTTTGTAATTTAGATATTTTTATCACACACTTAATATTCAAATGTGCGTGAATTTTGATTGAAAAAAGTAACCACCTTCCTGAAATTGACGTGTTAAGTACAGGTTTTAAATTAAAATTCACAAACTTGAACTAATGGAATCCTCCCTTGCATATTTTTTAATCCGAGAGTTTTGTTCTCATTGTTTCGATTTAAATTGTGGCATTAAAAATTTTACGGTCTATGATTTATTACATAATCAAGAAAGAGTAAAAAAAAAACGAGATAAATCGAATCGTTTTAAAGTTAGAAGGTCTTCGCTAACGAACCACTGCACAACTTGCTTCGATTATGCAAATAACATTAGATGTTCAGACTTTACTAGGGACGAGCGGGGCAGTAATGGTCAGCAGAAAAAGGGGCAAGTTTAAGCTTCTTTATTGACGATTGACCATTGGAATAAAATAGTTTTTTTCTTTGTTAGTTAAATTAATAGAATCAAGTCTGTGGAGATGTCAATAATGGGTTTTGAAAATCGTCGTTTCCTGACGATCATTTTACAGATAATAAGTAATATAGAGTTATAAACCAAATATGCAATGAGGTCTGCTTTTAGTAACTCGAGAGTAATGGATCAAATGCAAACCTCCGGATGAAGTGACAGCTATTTCGTTAAAAGCTTTCGCAGTAAGTTCCCGGAGTAAGAAGATTGTTTGGCAGCGCCGTATTGCAGAGGTTTTCTTAATGTCGCGCGACTGGTTTCACAATTTTGCATGCCATCGCTCGTCCGGAATAAAAGGCGCCGTTTATTTGCGTCTGTAATGCGCAGTTTGTATAAAAAGTGATTCATTTTAAATTGATGTAAATTATCAACTGCGGGATATCGATTCCAAGTTACCAATTTATTACTTATCTTGTTTATGACTGATTTTTCGTTCCTATGGACCTACAAGTGGGAGCTCCCTTGTGAACCCTCTTTCTGTTACATGCTTCGTTCATGGGAAAGAGTCGTTTGTGAGAAAGAGTCGTTTGTGAGAAAGAGTCGTTTGTAAGAAAGAGTCGTTTATGGGAAAGAACCGTTATTAAACAAGAGTTGTTTACAAAAATGATTCCTTCATAAACGGGACACGTTTATGAGAATGAGTTATTTATGAGAAAGGGTCGTTTATGAGAAAATTCACTTTCATTACGCGTCCTTCATGTAAAGTTTCAACCAAGTTATCAGCCGTATGTTTAATCTTTTATATAGTATATCTATACACTAATAATGTCTCTAACGCTCCCGTAATTAAAAATTACTTCGTAATCACCACATTATCAATAAGTGATGCTTTCTTCATCAATTTTATTTGCAATGTATTTGGACTATTTCATTTGTGTGCAACTATTGCTGGATACTTATTGGCTCTTGTCTACCTCATGGATTGACGATAATATTGATCGTCTCGGGGGCGCTTTAGAGCCAGGATTAGTAGACATCGCCATCTTCACCGAAACTAATACGTTTTGATGTAAATAAACACTGAAGCTATGTGGAACAATATCACGTTTCCTCGGCCCCAATTACACGAACAATAAGGATCGTGATCATACGATTTAAATATTTTGTCTGGTGCGTATTTTTACATGCGTACTAATTATTACTCCGAGGGCTACCGGGAATTAGATCGTGAAGTTATTACCGAAGTAACCCTTAATGTTAACATGGTCCCAAATTACCCCGTGGGCGTTTGGTCCCGCTCTCCGGTGGTGAAAGAATTAATGGGGTGTGTTACATTATTATCGTCAAGATTATAATTCACTAACTTTACTTACCGGTTTCGTCCGAGATTTGGAATGAAAATAAAGTTTTTTTATTATTATTTTTAAACAGTTTGATAATGCCTTCGGAAGGCGAAACAGCTGTCGCGCGTAATAATAATAATTACCTAGCAGAACTGTCTTATGAATAAATATTTTTTATGAAATTAATTAATTAAGACTTACTTTGTAATCACCCCTTCATTAATATATACAAATCGGCATATTTTGAAAGCGAAGCTTTCCTCATCAGGAATATACAGAATACCAAAAAATAATACTGTCTAGTATAGACAAATGATAAACATAGAACACGATAATGTAAGAATAGACAAATTATAAACATAAACACAAATTGATTTTTCCGGAATAAAATAATCTAATAAAAGACACCAGTTCTCACCGATCGAGGGTTTAAGGCGCTTCGAACAGACAAACAAAAATATTCATATATAAAAAGAGTGGAAGATACTCTCAGTATCGCCCTGGTGAAAGACCACCATTCAGAATTGAAACGTTGCTTGAAATGGCTTTTAGCCGTGTTTGGTGACCAGATCTGAAGAGCCAGGTATTTCCCCTTTTCCCCACCTTCCTCTCCCCCTTCTCCTTCCCCTCTCCAATACCTTCAGCCTCACAACTTTCCCCAATTGGGAATGCCATAGTCTCACTGGCTCCAGACGGTTGGGAGCAGTTTGGAACTATTGTGCGGTATTCATATAAAAAAAAATTCAGCTTTAGGGTTAATATTGATTGGATGGGTGATGGTAAGAGCCCTCAAGAATTAGCAAAACTAGAGAAATTTCATAAAAAAAAAGAAGTAGAAAAAGTAATAATTGTCCATATGTTTTATTTCTAGTAAAGTTTTTCCGAGAACTCCGGGGAAGGAGTTGCCTCGTTTTAAGAAAGGTGGCGAAAAATTACTGAACATGGGGCATTTTTTATCCCACCCCCTCCAAGGCTTTAATCCGGGCCTCACGCCTATACAAATAATTACAACCTTTCGGTTAATTATGCCCCTACGGGATGTTTTTTTGGACTGGATGAGCAGACTAGCCCCATACTAATTGTAGGCTTCATTAGTACTGGGCACCGGGGTGGTTTTTTGTATTTATATTGAACAGCCAGCGAAGAAAAAAATAAACTAAAATCCTTTGAGATACCAAACTCTTTCCCCTTTTCTTCTTGTCTTGTCGCTTTTAGTGTATAAATAGGTATTTATGTATTATAGTTTAATAAATAAATATAAGGTATTCAAAACCTGCTTTCTTTCGAGTTTCACCCTTTTCCCAAAATCTTTTTTTTTAAATTAGAAAATTTTTGATTTAACCATCTGCACCCAAAAATACACACTTCGCAGGTTGCTAACTAAAGAAATGCTACGAATTATTTTTCTATAAGTTCCATATGGGTAATTAGGAAAATGTGTATGCTTTCAAAAGGCAATAATCCTCAAACTGTAATCTTTGAAATTCTATATAAAACATTAGATAATACGTTCAGAATTGCTTTCACTGGTTTTCAAACTGTGTAATTTAAAGATTGCAGTTTGAGGATTTTTGTCCTTTTAAATCTTATACATTTTACTAACTACACATATACGAGTAGAATTAACATATAAGTCACTTGCGGAATTTTTGTAAAAGTGAAACCATTATTTCAACACTCCATAGCTCGTGCTGAAAATGAATGCGTCAATTTTATAATTCCTGGCGGAAAAATCTGTGCAATTTTCATGTCTTCAGAGCTCACAATTCGAGAGTTATTGCTGCTTCATATGCATTTTAAGCTTTGATTATACGACCCAACATATTTCAAAATTAATCTAATCTTCATTTAGGCATAGTTTTTTTTTTTACTTTTCTGGCTTTGTTAAGCGCCCTTTGAGGTGATATTTCTCAAAAATGTATTATTATTATAAAAAAAATCTTAAAAAATGGGCATCGTGCATATTTTTCATTAAAAATCAAAAACTGTTGATTTCACAAAGGGCCTTAATCGTTATAAAGCCATTTATTATCAGGAAAACAGAGTGTATTTTCATTATTGTGAAAACGAAAATGTCTATTATTTACCTGGTCCTCATCAGCGCTGATGCATTAGTTTCCTTGGTTATTTCTAAATTGAAACAGAACCCGTTATACAATCAATTTTCCTCCGAACTCATTAAATCCCCTCATCTCAGAACGCTTCGAATGGAGAGGTGTTTCATGTCTTCTTTAACCTTGGCGCCATTCGTTTCTTTGTGAATTCATCAACTTCACCTCCAGACAAATTATACGAAAAAGGCGTCATTAGAAAGATTTTTTTCGGCCACTTTACGTAAACATTTCGCCCCTGTCATTCTGTATACATAATTTGTCGATTTTTATTCCGTGGATGTAGCAAACTACTTCGACAGATTAGAATACAATATTTATATAACATTAACACCCTGCATTTAATAAATGAAGTTTTTTGAACAAATGAGATGGCGACTTATCTTATTTGTGACCATAAAATTAATGTTTCAAAGCTCCGTACTCCATAATGTTAATGACAGAGCGAGCTTAATAATCGCGTTGAACTAGAAATTCCACAAAAAAAATTATGTGCAAATTTTATGTCGCTGATGCTCTCGGTTCCAAGAGTTTTAACAGATTTAGCACACGTATTTTCTGCTTTAGAATTAAAATAGGCATGATTAGGTTTTAGGAGCTACTAGCTGGCGTGTACCCGGCCTTGCTCGGGGTTGTGGATAAACTTCATTAATTTCTTTGCAAGTACAAAAAAAACTTTTAATTAATTGTAAACACAAAGAAGAGACATTAAACCATTCTGGCATCTATAAACTTAACTGTAACGATTTCCCGGCAATTTATATAGGTAAAACCGCGAGAAACGTAAATACTAGAGTCAAAGAACACATTAGATGTTTAACAAGTATAGGTTTTTCATTTAATTAATACTAACCATACTTTTGATAAAAATACAGGGATACAATTAATACATAAAAATGGAATATGTTTGCGCCTTAATAACTTAGAAGCATTAGAAATATCAAAATCAAATAAAAATAATGTATGCCAAATTTTAAATAAACAATTAGATTTAACCCAAAGTCCGATTTTAAAGATGTTCCCTTTCTTCCCTCCCCCTCCCCCTACCACTCTATCTACCCCGCTACCACCCCTCTCTGATGCTCTCTCCTATTCTACCCTATCGTGCTGTCTTTTTTCCTCACTTTCTCTGTCTCCATTATGATATCTCTGTATTTTAATTTTAGTTTATATGTGTACATTCCTGAAGAAGGTTGAGTCTAACCGAAACCGGTCGAATGCAGAAATATATATAAAAATAAAGTGGTATAAAACAAAAACATTTTAAATTTAAATTATAATGTCAAGCCACAAAGTGATTGCTTCCTTCGATAAATTAATATTGTATTATTACTACCCCTACCCCTAGAGCTACCCCTACCCCTACCCCATTTTACCACATCGTTCATTAAATATCCTTATCAGCCTTTACATTTCTCGTAAACATACTTCCCAAATACACAAACTCATCCTCTTGCTCCAAGTATTCATAAGTTGTCCACAACTGTTTTTATAACATTTTGCTTAGAACTCGGGTCGTAGAACAAAACAAAATAGCATTGGAATGTTCGAACTCGTGGCACCGAGATCGTAATTTTAACTTTTTGTAAATGAAATTGAATGTTCCTTTTTTTGTTTCCAGTGCCTTTAGTTTTTAAACATTTTGTTCCCTCTGGTGACCTTGGAGGTAATATAATAATAATAACAAAGCATTTATATAGCGCAGTTTTGTGTTATTTCACTTCAAGTGCGCTTAACTCTAAATAAACTTAAACATGATTAAATAACTCCATTCAGTGGTATTCCTACAGTGCTACTTTTACATACTATTTATACATTCTTAACATATTTTAAGTTAACATAAGTTGAAGTATACCATATTGTTACTCCTAAAAAACTACATTTTACTGTTTTTAATTCGACCCCTTAACCCATTCCAGCGCTGAAATAATGCGTAATAATGAAGGTGACCGGATGATTCAACACACGTATCAAACAACACACTTTTTGATAAAAAGTCGTTAATAGTATGAAAAAAAAACTACTCAATACCTAATCTAACCTAACCTAAGTAATCATTTATTTATTTTTTGGTAAAAAAAAAAGATTAATTGGGTCATTTTAGATTAGGTTTTTGGACTAGTTTCTTTTTCCGTAGTGTTCCGATTCATACGTGTGTTGAATTGGCATTGAACCAATAATGTAACAAACAAACATAGGTAATATATACAAAATAAAAGAGGTAGACTTGTGATTAAAATTTGATGTCATTAATTATTTTTCGTTTTGGCTAGTCGTTTCCGAAAAACATATTTAGCGTTTTTTTCATAATTGTTTAATAAAATATTTGTTTTCCTATTCAATTAATTCGTACATAGACATGCATGATCATGACGAGTTTTAAACAAACAGAGGTATGAAACATAATTGAATTATGCATGTGCTGTGTAGGCCCCGAAATAACCCGTTACAAAAAACGATTAAACTTCGTTCGATATAAGGAGCGAGTTCACAGTCATAAATTGTGTCAAAACGAAATGCCATTTTTAAGTACTGTTTTTATAAAAGCAATCAAAGCCAACATCATACTCGTATTTGAATCTCGGGATGATGAAGGTATAGTATAGGTCTGCGGAACCGAGCTAAGCTAGAATTAACCGAACTTTGGATGTTTACGATTCCGATGATTACGAACATGAATATAAATTAAAAATTATCTAAAATTGTTTATCAGTTCGGCTGGCCATTGCAAAACAGGTGCTAGAAAAACCACGCTTTTTGCTTACTTACAATTCAGATCGATGGCTATTAAATGTTATCTGAAAGCCATTAAATTATCAAATCTACTTCTGAAAAATTGTTCTGGTTTGGGACGGTCCCGCCTACTCCATCATCTCCGTCTTTCCGTGTGAATACCGGTTCTGGATGTAATTCTCTTCTGAGACACTGTGATTAAATTATCAATTCCTGTATTTTAGAGTATTTTATGCTAAGCATTAATAAAAGTTTTATGACTTTTATTGGTCGTGAGTGAGCCCCCTACTTGTGGAATTTGATATATGCGACACTCCTCGGGAGAATATTGAAAACGTCTCGTTTAATTATAAGGTATCCATAAGATTTTACATCATTATGCGTATTCTGCGTTTTATTGGCCGTAAATCATAGATACCAAATTGTAATTCGGAAAAGTTTTTCACAGCAAAAACTCGTCTCGTCTGCAGGAATTGCATCGTCCTTCCTCTGAGTGCTGAGGTACAATGACCCATAATGATAATGTAAAAGCTCTGAGGATCCATTTCAAGCTTCGTTGAGTCTCCGATGACCGAACTTCTTGCGCATTTGACGCTGCTAGTTAAAATGTTTTATAACTCGTCTGGAATCGGAAACTGGTATTAACATTGTGAAGAGGGAGTTCGATGCAGGTTACATAATGATATTATGTCAACTCTTCGTCATTATTTAACGAGACATGCGTCTCGCGCTGGTGCACTTGATAATTTCTGGATCAGTTATGTGGAATTTGTGCCTACTTCAATCCAGTTGCTTTTCACAATAAAGTGAACGTGATGGGTCGGAGCTCGTCGTCCAACATTCCCCGATTTACCTATGTAGATTGTAGACGGATATTAGCTTGGCACAATCCAGCCCGTGAATATTCGAATACGACGGACAACAATGTCAACAAAACGTGCTCTATCTGATCACATATACCCCTGTTAGCTGTAAGCTAAACTTGTAAGGGAAATATGGAACCTTGGTCAATTATGCAATCCCCATGCTAAGCTTTTCTTGTTTTGTTTATAATATTGTTATTACAGTGTCACTCTAGCTGATAATAATTATTCTTATAAATATAATCGAGAATAATGGATTCTAGTTTCCGTTTCATTTAACATTCCATTTTATAACTTGTCATGTTTGTTGTTGGATTGAATTCCTCTCTAAACATTAATAATTCCAGACAAGATCAGTATTAAAGAGCAGTAGGAAAACGATTATAGATGCTCACTCAATCGATTTTACCACGAGCATCGCTGCTCGATACCTAAACATCATAATTGAGTGTACACGTTGTTCGGTTGCAGATGATGGATGCATAATGCAGCGTCCTTATCTCCGCAATTACCTGCTCTGGATCAGGCGAACAGAACGGCACAGGAGGTCGACGATCATTTTTCATTTTTATAGATTACAAGCGTGACATACATCGGGCATCGCGCTCGGCTCGGATTCATATATCACTCGGAAATTCAGCGCTCCTGGCATTTGATGGTGGAAAAACTTTATGGTCCGCGATTATTCTTTGTCAACATGTAAACAGGAGAATCATCCCAATTGGGTTTTTGACGTTGCATGCGACGTTTATAATATCTCCTTTATGCAATGCTGCACATTTTCATCTGTCCTCTGTGTATCATTTTTACAGTTGCAATGGTGAACGCTGTTTATCGTACATAGTATTATCAACATTTTATAATTCCTAATGAATATGATAATTGAATTGACACTCTTACCATATCCAGAATTCGAAAAGTTGTAATAAATAATTCACCCTAGAATATTAATTCGCATTTCCGTCGACTTGTAAACCCCATTCGATGACTAATAACATCCCCGAAGGATAAATTTATGTAAATATAATAACGTTAACATAATAATTCTACCAATTTGTTTCATCAATATCCGTATTACTGGCGAAAATCCTTCAAATTCTTAACGTATCGAGCGTGCCTTAACTTAATGCAAAGTCTGTCGTGTTCATTTACATTGTCAGTATGAATTTCATCCATCTCAGACCAATCCGTTCCATAAATCATAAATAAATCCTGACAGAATCCAATAAATAACAGATACCAACTAACAGAGGAGCTCATTGAAGGGCTGTTGAGTTCCTTTAGGCGTGTTGCTAAAGGCGGGCTACTAACACTAATTGAATATCTCACCAACAGTTATATTATATGAGGCGACGTTTTGTTTACGCATATAGAATAGTAAAAAGGGAGATGCACCGTGCTTAGTATGAAACCACGCACTCAAAAATATCACCAACATCTTTCACCCATACTACTCCAAATCGCATCTACGTACAGCAGCACCCCGCCTTTGTTTCTTTTACACACCAAACTCATAAATTACATTAAGTCCACCGCTTTGATAGTCCATGCAGTTTGGTCGTAGCTCGGCGACAATCAGCACGTTCCCATATCGTATATATCTCCCTTTGTGTCTTTTATCTATGGGTTAACGTATTAGCTAAACTTTTGCATCTTCTTTTTAATCCTTGAAGATAATATTAACAACTCTCAAAGTGAAAAATAAAACCGAAAAGATACAGAAAAGAAAAAGATAATGGTAGAACTGGGACTCGAACCCAGGACCCCATGATCTATCTGGGGCCTTGCGCTCTAATCCAATTAGCTACAGCTACTCCAATCCGTTCCGTCGAGAATTGTTAATATTACCTTAATTGATTAAAATTATATTGTAATGAAGTTTATAATCTTCAATAATTATGCCAAAATTGAATTTTACATCTTCCTTGCACGTTGCACATTAAGTTTATCAAACAAATTGCTTAATTTTTTTTAACCCCATCAAACCTACTCGTTTTTATTGTAGTTTTTTTTTGTTGTTGTAGCCACCATGAAAAAATATATTGTTATATTGGTACAACATTGTCGCGGAACGTGCAATTACGGTCAATCAGCAAAATGTCCTCATTACTTAGGTACTATTAAAAGCTGGTATGTCGATGAGATTTCATAGGTGGTACTTCTTTCTTGTCGGCCAGATAGTCTCGGGCAATTTACCAGATTACGTAAATCATACACTAGCATTTATCTGAACATGCAACTGTCGGAAGTACGCTACCCGTAATTATCTTAATTAGCCATCCGTTTTCGCTGATGGAGACCATTATTCGAAGTATTAATGGCCCGAAAGCTGACAGTTTAATAGCGAAGACAACATTGACACGAATATTGAAGAAAGGACCCAACACAAGACACAACAGAATGTCGAAGCATAATTGGTTCAATTTTCGTACAAGCTCGCTAAGAGATAAAGCCTTGTAGGCAGATCATTAATTTTAATCATTTACCGGAATCTGGGTCCGAGTCTGGGAAAAAATCATAACAATAGATGATTTCAATAATTGCAAGCAAAAGCATAACCCCAAATGGTTCGTCTAATAATCACCCTTTTCGCGTTGAAACCGCCGTCGTGTTCCCACGCATGCCTGCATCCAAATTAATAGCTTCATATTTCTCTCTTAATTTGCTCGAAGAAATCCAATCAGTGCCGGCATGAGATGTCGGTGACTCGTGTCGCAAACATTAGCAGCCATCCTTTATTCTGTTCCTTCTGCCGAAGCCGGCCATTCATGGAGTTTGCTATTAAATGCATGTGTTCAATACGCATCATTATAAAAAGGAGTCAATTTGTCCTTCGATCTTGCGAGCCGTGTTCTTGGCGTGTTATAATTCGAACCTGGACGAATTCTAAGCACGTAAATGTTGGACGGCTTTATAAAACTGTTGCTTTAGTGCTCGGCCTGGGTTTGCATACCAATTGGGTAAAGATTAAGTCGTTCCCACTTTTTGTTCAGACTGATTCTAATGAATAGTTAAGGCACCCTAATTGTTGAAGTTGCGGAGCTTTTTTCCGACTTCAGTTTATTTACCTACTCGGCCAAATGGCGAGGAACTCTCTGAGATAACCCCGCAGACGCAGACGGGTGTAACGTGTAATGCTGGCCTGCCTATAGACAGTCACGTATCAGGGTACGTATTGGTAATTCTCCCATCAATCCCTCACAATTAATTTGCTGTCACGTCACATGAATTGAATTGGACGTATCGTTCTAAATAACCCACATGTGCCTTCATTTCTCTGTATTGGCGGAGCGGGTTTAGTCTAATTGTGCGGGGCTAGGTACTCAAAATCTGCCGAAATTAATTATAAGCAAAACTACCTCCAGTCGTATTGGTAGTTGGCTACTACCTATGAACGTATTTTATCTTCTGATTTGCAACAAATATTATATACGTGGAAAGCAATCACTCAATTGAGATTCCCAAAGAATGCAAGACTAAGGCTTAGATGTTTTGGATATGTAGAGCGAATGAACAAAGAAAGAAGGGTAAGGGGAATATATGACGCGAATCAGAATGGAAGAACTCGGGGACGCCCTAGAAAGACATGACACGATCGAATGAATCAAATACTTGAGTCGGGCCATGTCAGAAGATAATGTATGAATGTGAATAAAGCAAGAAGTGTATGCCAAGATTGATTTGTTCGGAGGTCCGTTCTGTCTGCCTTCTCCTGTGGCGAAAAGTCATGATGGTTAGTTGGTTAGTTAGTTAGCAATTACTTTGTAATTCGACATATTAAATTAAATAAAACAATAACTTTGTTTGAAACCATGGATTTTATTAAATGTTTTACCACCGATCGATCTCGCCTAGCATCTTATATCGGTAAGACAACACGTAATATCAATATTAAAATCAAAGAACATCCGAGGTGTTTAAATAACCGCGGTTTTTCAGAATTCTCCAAATATCTTATTGAAAGGATCACACCTTCAATCAAATCACCGGCGCTAATATTCTTCACAAAAATGGTCATGGCAATAGATTGAATAATTTAAAAACACTAAAGATTAAAATTAATAGTTATATTCTGAATAATCATTTAAATTTGTCCAGTAGTCCAATATTAGGTATATTTTCAATGAACTCATAAAATTTCCCATTTCCCCTTAATCACCTTCTCAGTTGACATTTTGTCTCTTTCGGTACATATAATATGATAACCCATTCTTGTGTTCCTTCGTTATAATTTAAATGTAATCTACTGCTATCTCACTGTTTTTGTATTGTGTGGCTCTCTTTTTGTATTTTTTGTTTAGTTTAATTTTATACGCTGATGAAGTTTAGGCTAAACGAAACCGGTCGTTCGTAAAATTTTTAATAAATTCCTCGGTTTACAAAGCGACTGTTTTATTTCATTTAGCAAATATTATTGTTAACCGTTCGCATTCCATTTATTTTATTAATCCACGCATTCCTCGGGTCTGTTGGTAAAACACTGTTGGCTGTGTTTTATTTAGTCGTTGTTCATTTATTCCATTGAAACATCTCCGTCCTTAAAACTGTCACAACCCCGTGGGGGTGGTGATCCATCACAATTACGATTAATGAAATATAGTCGAATCCTTTATTTTCTGTCGCCCGGATAACATGGACCTCTCCGTCCGTCCACTTTGTTTTGTTGAAGCAACGTTTATTCTTAGTTTTCTTTCTCGAGATTGCACAAGGATAAGTTCAGGGTGTGAGACTTTGGCGTTGTTTGGGATTAACTTTTAATTTAACTTGTAAATGAGGAAGGTAATTTATATAATAGAACTTTCTGCTTTGTCATCGCGTGCCCGCAAAGTTCTTCATGCCAGCTGAACTGAAATATTTTTCCACGGGACAAACATTACGGTATAATGCCAACATTAAATTTAAAGTTTTGCTAAAAAATTCATTTAAATCATTTTTTTGTATTTGTTGGAGATTAACTTATGTAACATTTTCTAGATTTGTTTTTTGTTTTTTTCTAGACGCTCGTGAATGACACGGAAGTGTCGAAACCAATAGAAAATAATTGGTATTATGTAACAAATGTTAATTAAAACTATTCAAAAACAATACATTTGCAAAAACACTACTAATTATGGGTACCATTCTCCACTGTACAGAATGTCGAGATTTGTTAACTCAAGTCAGGGCGTTGAAATTTTTGGTACCAGTGTTAATGACTTTTGTATGGCTTTACGAAATTAGAACTCTAAGATTATCATTTAGAATGTCTAAAATCATGAACTCTACTAAAACCATTTTCACGCTTTGACTTGAATGTTCTCTCAAATGTATATTTTTGTCCTCTTTTTGTCATTGGTTCTTTCTTGTATTATGTATGTGCTGTTCTGTTCTGTAGCTCTTGTTTATTTCATTTCATGTTATGTATTTTGTGTAAATGACATTGGTCCGTAAATAAATATAAATAAATAAATATGCCATTTAATTCATTTACCATTAATTTAAATGTAAGAAAAGTTTGGTTTCTGACGCAGTTTAAATAATGTTCACATCGAATTCAACCATCTATATTGAATCTGGATAAGGGCATCATAAATGAAAAAGGGGAACACGGTGAGACGCTGTTCGAAGTGAATTACATCACGTATTTCCGTACACACTTACTACACCGCATCCGAGATTTGACCTCACTATCTGACATGAAGCGCAGGTAAACACATCACGCACCCTGCTCCCTCGCTCCTCTGCTCGTCTGGTATCCTAGTACCCGGTACCTGGTACCTGTTCACCTCTAGCTTTAGTTCCCCACAGCCTGAACCTGCAGTATACATTGTATTACCTGACCACTGGAGCAATATAACTATTCGATACGGAAGAAACCGCAGGACTTAAGAGCTGGTAATGTGTTCCTATTAGATTTTAGCTTTGTGGAATGTGCTGGCCGCGAGATTTTGTTTGGACTGTTCGTTTCAATATTTGCAGTTGGCAAATGTCAATGGGCGGTGGTATGATTTATAAGTCTCGAGCAAACCGATGACGGAAACATTATTTTATTCGAATATTGATTCATCTATTGCGAAGGCAAACACTCCCTCGATGAAGGTATCAAGATAATTTCCTCGCTCGACATTTATACAATATACAACGGTCGATAGCTGGCATTTTACTGGGGACTCCGAGTTCCGAGCGAGGTGATTCAGTAATTTCTCGGTTTCACTATTAATTGATAGCGTTGTTTATTCCGTATCCAATGAGACAGCTTTCTAGTAGATAGTCTGCTCGTAGGATGATACGTGCATTAAACGCGTCGGAACAAGACTCAGGCCTCCTCTCATCTTTTAACAATAGGTTCGTAGAATCGCATCGAAACAAAAATGTGATGCAAATAATGTATCGAGGATCCGCCCACGCCATTAATACGTGTCGAGCGAGCTGGAAGTGTGTCGCTATTGTTGTAATTTCTTTGTAGAAAAAATAAATCATGAGAGAGCAGGCGCATGAAATTTCGTGTCTTCTCACGCCACAAAAAGTGACAATAACAAATTTACAATGGTAATGTCACATTGCGATGAAAAGTATGCCTGTTACATTTAACATTGATTTATTACACCTTTTTTAAAACTGTGATACTGAGAATCATTCGTAGAATTATCACGCTCTTGTAGTTTTTCCGACGTACAGTACAGGCAAATCATAAAAAGATTCTTGCTTATTTAGCGGTGTACTGTTTAGAAAGACTACAACTGCGGGGTAAGACAGGACTGCTGGCTGGTTTTCCATACTAGTTCAAACCAGTGTGAACCACTATCGGTGGGCACAAATACATTCAAAGGTGTGCTCTTTAAAATGATTTGCGTGTACCTACCTACCAATTACTACTCGTATTTTGTTTTTATGATTATTAACAAGTTGTTTTTCCTTTATTTCCAGGTAAGAACTTTGTACATCTTTAAAAGCTGATCTTCACCCAGCATGGATGATTGCTGACTTCGGTAACGTACACTGTATTTTATAATCTATAGAAAATAAACTATTCATAGACTACCTTAGTACGTGCAAAAGTTATGCGGTTGCCTTTTGTGAATTACTAGCGAACGCCTGTGATTAACATTTTAAGGATGTTGGAAATGTTGACCATCATCGTAAAATGATAAGTTACTGCTGATAATATAAAATATAGAGTAAACACAGCAGCCCGTACGAGATGAATTTGCTGGACCTGGGTAACAATATTCTTAATATGTATGTATTCATTTAAAGTGCCCGGAGCGCAGAATCGAGGAGGGAAACTGGTAGGCGCAACCAGGCTCCGATAGTTCTGCCGTCAGAATATAATGACCGTAATTTATGCAAAAACATACTTGTCCCTTCGTATCAGGATACCAACAGTTCGAAGGGGGTATAATATTCAACTTTGTCCGCGTAAGTTTCGCCCGGAAGCCATTCCGTTTATAAATAAAATGTCGTTATTCTAACTGTTGCCATTGCACGCGAGGCTAATAAATTAGATTGTTTCGGGCCCGACGCAGTGCCCGACCCGACTCGGGCCCGACTAAGATGACGGGAATATTCACTATATGGGTTGATAAAACAAAGTTAACTTCCACCACTTGTTAGTTGTTAGACATTGGTTTTAGCAGAAACCATGAAAATATTCGTGAGTCACGACTGAAATTCGCGCAAGAATTATTTATCGAGCTTCGTACAGAATAAGTACCCGCGGAATTGATGAAAACTCCGCTCGTTGCCAATAATCGAACCTACTCCAACTTTCGATTGAGTCGTGAAGTGAGACGGCTATCTCTGTATTGTAATGATTTATTGCACTTGTCTGCGCTACTCGAGGGTTTCAAAATAATGCATCCTACACGTTCAAAGTCCAAATCCCTTCGGATGTGAGAGAACATCTCGGCCACTTATTTTAATGTCCAGATCTGATATCTTCGTATCAATTTTTTTTTAATTTTATTAGCATGAAACAAGATGAATATATCAATTATTTATTACTTTTAGTCTTGATTTAAGATCCTTTACTGCGAGTGATAAAAAACTGCTAATTGTGGATTTAAAACGCTATTAACATAATTCTTAAAGAATAGACTGAAATGCCAGTATAAGAATAGGCAAACTAATACCCCGTGAATATTCTACACAAAATAGATTAAAACACCAGCCGTCCTTTAATTAATTGAATTTATTGTGAACGGAGATTTAAAGTGACTCTCGAAGTATCTATTCCAGGTCCATTATCGAAAAGTTCGTTTGGTGACCGCCATTTCAGTCGATATCTAACCATTAAGAGGTACAAGGCAACCGTTTCTCTAAAACACATTAAAGATAGAACTATATCTTCCGAAACATGCCACCCGTTTTGGTGCGAACTTGGTTCTATGGATTTCAGACACTATAAATTCTGCGTAATCTCGATAAAAATTTAAAGGTGCATCGTAAAATGTAAATAATGTGATATTTATTTGCGATTCCGTTTTGAATTTGATCGTTTCGTAGCCGTTTTATTAACAAACACATTAGATTCTTTGTGAATACGTAATGGCCTAATGACGAACATTCAACTTGATAACAATCTCCGAATCGTTTAGGGAAAAGCTATGTTTTTGCTTTGGCGGGATCTTTGACCGAATATGTTGTCAAATTAAACACAAACTTTATTAGTCACTTCTTTCAGCTCAATATTTTGTCACAGTAAACTATTACAAACAATTTATCAATATTTTTAATCATTGAAAATAATATTAATAACTCTCATAATCGGAAATTTATCAATAGTTTTAATCATTGAAAATAATATTAACAACTCTCATAATCGGAAATTTATCAATAGTTTCCTACATTCTCTTCTTTATTATTTTACGGACTATAAATTAGTTTCTGTTCTATTAAATATCGTATTTGATCAGTGTTGTATTGAAATACGTGATAGTGTTTAAATGAACTAGCTGGCAATAATACTCGAAGAGATATTATTGCCAAACGCCAAAGGTAAATATTATTGAAAGTTTATTTACTAAACTATTCTAATATTTTTATTTGTTCTTTGGTAGGTGTATCTTGAATAATTTATGTAAATGAGTTGCAAAAATCTACATTTTACGCTATGGAAACCCCGTGCAGAGTTCTGTAATAGTAATCGATTGTTTATGTCGCTCATAAATCATGCTTTTTTCTCTCTGTTTGCTCAAGCTTTTTTCGTTCTTAACAATATTTCTTTACAATAATTAAGGCTTTATCTCCAACACTATCTTATACGATGACGGCTCGTAGGTGGCATTTATTTGAATTCCACCTCCGCTGATACGATCTGGAACTTGGGACTAGAGGACACGGCTCTTAAATACATTTTTACCTTTTTGGTCATTTGGATATTTTCTTTTTTTTCCCACTGATATTAATTTTATACGTCGTGATATGTCTGTGTTTTTGTTCCTCGTGCAATTTATACCTACATGTGGGCATTGAAATATTGTAATATGCTTGATTCATAGTTTTTACGCATTGGTATTATCGATTATTAATCAACCATTTATAAAGAAAACTTCGGTTACTTATTTCGCTATAAATCAACTTCGCCGCAGTTTCTATGTCGTTATAGCTCTTGGGAAGTTATAAACTTGAAACATTTTGATTTATACCTATGCTAAGTAGTCGAGATTTATTTTCTCCCTTGTCATAGTCGCAAAATAAAATACATCCTGACAAACTACCCAATCAGTTAATTTCAAAACGCCTTTTTTGCCGCCTTGAAAGCGCCTAGAAATTGAATTAAATATCGCATAAGCTGTACCATAAGTATCATTAGTATTCGCCTAGGATGCGTTATTTCCCGCAGTGAAATAAAATCCTAGGCCTAATGGAAGCCCGCAGTCACCGAGCATTATTGCGGATTCAAAAAAATAATGAAGAAAAAAACTCCACATTTATCAAGCCAGCCGCCTACTTACCATTTTGGCATATCCACTCAACCCTTACTAATACGGTATATCCATCCTCCTCACACGTATTCTATTTGATAAACTACCCCATCTATCTCATTCGCTTTTTTTTGTAATATCGTACCTTTTATTAATTATCAGCTTTTAATACGTTTTTATAATGGATTTCGAACGGTAGTAACATAATACCAAGAGGGTGATTTTTAAAATATTTTTTATCTATTCCAATTAATAACAACAAAACATTATTTTAACGTTGTTTGACGTTTGAAACCCATTGAGATAAATGAATTTCCTCTTTTTAATGAGCTGAGTAAGACGCGAGTATTTAATTGCCCGTACTTTTATTTAAGGATGAATAACGTCGGTTTTATTCAGGTTGGATCTGATTACTCTTACGGTTTTCTAATTGCCTAGTACATTTAATCTGTAGACAAACGGAATAAGCCGGAGGATGTTAGGTTAACGTTTGTGATTGGACAGTCTGATTGATGGGCCGTGTGTTTGCACTAAATGCCAGGGAAACACGTTGCAAAGAGATTGATTTATGCCAACACGGAGGAACCCACGTTGCAATAATTACGCTCACCAGATGAAGCCATCGAATCGGGGATTGATGTCGTATCGATGTTCGCAAGGATGACTTAATTCGACGAAAGTAACAATATTCTATTGCCACATGAATAACACACTTGACGCCGGTAATTAGCCGTTTCCTCTCTGACAGATCAAACGGGTTTTCAGTGAGGTTTCTTTGGAGATTTGTGACTTTGAGATGTGACGTTGGCTTTTGATATGTATTATTCTTGACAGTCACTAATTATTATGCACGAATAAAAACTAATCGTTTACTCGCTCAGATGGTTCGAAAAAAAACCACGATTGTTGCTGTGAATACCGTAATAGTAAGGCGATAACTTTAATTATTACTCTCCAGAATAAAACTCAATCACTATCAGAATATCTTCTCTCTTTCTAAAACACATGTCTTATCTTAAGATAAGGGGAGATAGAACGGGTATTATGAGGACCGTCATTTGGTTGCCGATACGGAACGACTAGAATCAAAGGGTTAAGTTGTCCATTTTCTCCCCCCGTATTTTCTTTTGTATGTATTAAACATTTTCTAGTATTGAGTTCGTGCGACCATAAAACTAACGAATGCGTTACGTGCGATGATTAATGTACCATGTCCTTGTATCCCTTTCTAGGGATTAAAAAACATATTCTTTGCGCTTACCAATGAGCAGACTGTTTATTCGTCTACTCACTAAAGGCAAAATAAGGAGCATTACATTATTTTGTCTACTGTATCTTTTTTCCACATACATGACACTCGATTCCTTTCATATAAATATCACACATTATACGTGATTTATTATTTATTACCCCTTTAGCGCTTATATCATCTTTTAAACGTGGTTATAGGACGAGCAATTACAGTTGACAACAAAACGTATAGTGTGTATCGGTGCATATATATGTATTATTTGATGTCCTTTCCATATATAGAATAAAGAAAAACACAAGAAATGCGAAGTCGGCGTATTTCGTGATCCAAAAGTGTATCCATTCGGGCCTGGAATTTGTAATACAAAAAATTATTTCATCATTATTTCATTTCGATTAAATCGAATGACAATATTCATTGCAGGCAGTGTAAGAGAGACGGAGTGTTGTATTTCCCTCTTTTGCAATAGCTCACTAGGGGCTAGAACCAAAAGGTATAAGTCGAAGGCACACCGGCTTCCATTTAAATCTACGCGGAAAGCACTTCTAGTTTGTATTTTTTATTCTATGTTGCTAAATATCACTGAGAAACAACGTTTTATCCTACTTATTGTTATTAGCTAGAAAGGGACAATTAGTTAGTGTAAATGATCATCGAATTTGAATATTTGTAAATACCACAATTTTTCACATTTTCTGAAGTCGAAACATTCTGTACGCAAGCGATGCATCTGCGTGAGTACTGTATTCTTATATATGTTTGGTGATACCTAAATAACACAATAAAATTTTTTGTTTCGACTACGAATATTTACTCCATTGCACACTTGTTTTACAAAATCTGCTTCGAACCTACTGGAAATTGTGGTGTTTTTAAATACCGTTCGCGGTTTGAAAATGGCGTTTCTCATAAAGTGTTTATTACAGTCGGGAGTCGGTTCCCGGACAACAGAAGGCAGAAGGGCACTGCAGGTCTCCGGTCCCACAGCCTTGCGCTTGCAGTAATATATTATTACAATGTTTTAGTTTGTGCGTCGCGGACGCCGCTCGTGTGACCAATTCGTAAACACACCTCTCCCCGTACTTATTACCTACGGAGGAAAACCGAAGTGTATTTACGCCGACCTATTATCACTTGTACTAAAGCTAATATTGGGTTCTGTGCACACTTGATGACATCAGTGCGCCTGATGGTATGGTTTTATATGGAAAACGAGCTTTTTCAATTGTCTTTCTATTACACTAATACCTAATAATGGCCTCCGGGAAAATGCGGTAAAATGCATATTTCAAAATCTATTCCACTCTATATTTATATTTATCTGCTTTGTTTAAATCGGTAGGCATTATAGTACCGTAACATATTAGAGCGGTTGTTATAGATCGACCAATTAGAGTTGATGCCTACGAACGTCGCTAGGATTGTGTGTATTGGTGCATATTTATACGTATATACTCCCGACAGTGATGTCCTTGGAAAGCATAGCTGGGAAACGCTTTTTGTCTTGCTTACAGCCACTTATATGTTAAGAATGTATAAATATAATGTAAAAGGAGCACTGTAGGAATACCACTGAATGGAGTTATTTAATCTTTTTTTTAAAGTTTATTTATAGCAAAGCGCACTTGAAGTGAAATAACACAAAACTGCACTATATAAATGCTTTATTATTATTATTATTATTATTGTAGGGAAAAAGGGACAAATGTAAACGTTAATTAAATTAGAAAAATTATACAGATTTTTGACTTTTTTTTTCAATTCAATTTGAAAACATTCTGTATGCAAGCAATGCATATGTGTTCGCATCAACATTCGCTGCATTACGTATACATGAATTCTTCAATCAAATCGATGATTTATAGAAATTGTGTAGTTGGAAAAACGCTGCCATTGTGAAATAATAACAATTTAATTTATTTGGAAAAAAACCTCGTTTAACTTGTCATTTTGAAACGTTCTACTGAGGAACAAATAAATTATGAGAAAATGATGTCGTTTTTACATTGGTTTCCCGCTACGTCGGAGCGTGTGTGACCAATTTGTAAATATACCATGTCGATTGACCTCTCCGTGGTTATTACTACCTGGTACCATTTGTTGAATGCTTAAAACGTGCTGCTTTATTTGAATTAGTTGATTTACAAAGATTTATACGATTATCTCTAAAATTTTCATTGCAGAGTCTATTCACTGAAGAGATGACTGATAGGAAAGAGTTATGGACATGTCTGTATGTCCGAAGTAAGCTGAAATGTTCCTTTCTTCAGTCACTCAACTGTTCCCAGTTGTGGGATTAAGGGATTGTCGAGTAGTGACGGTTTTCTCTAGAGTGCGTTTGAGCAGGGAACTCCAATAAAAAAAATTTAAGACAACAAGACAAACTTGCATCATAATTTTATGGCGCTTTAAGCGCACCATTCAAATTCCGTGCAAAAAAATCCACCGTTCCGTATTGGTAATAGGGCCCGAGAGCGAGTCCGAAATGAATCCCATACGTGCGTTATAAATTCAGCACCTATGAAACGTTCTGTTCTACAATATAATTAATACAAAAACTTACTCGGGGCGTTTCAGCGGCAAATCGGGAATCTACTAGCTGCCTGGGTGCGCAGCGACTATGTGATTTGTACAGAATGGTATTTTGCAAGAATCAATTGATTTTTTCTGTGATTATCATTTTTTATTATTTTTTATTTATTTCTTTACATTTGTATCGGACGTAACGCCTCCCGGAATATCTGAAGCTGCACACTTATTATTAAATTATCGTTGTCTGTTAATATATGTAACGGGCGGTCTGGCGAGCTTGTTCGCTCCAGACCGCTCAAACTGAAATGACTGAATAAAAGCGTTGGAGCGGTACGGTTGGTGAGAGGGAGACTGACTTGTTAGACATCTACACGGCACCGGCGGTCCGCGCTTGGTGGACCGCATAAATAGCCTGCAAACGCCAGTTTGCGGCAGTTAGCATTTGATCGCCAGCCTGACAAGTACTCCTCCCTGCCCGCCGCCCGCTCTGACTTCTGAACCACTGCTTACCTCCATCGGACAACTGCCTTTGACTTCTCACCTTTGGATACCCGACCACAGCAGAATCTACAAAAGTCGACATTGTTTCCCTTTTGCAAGGAACAATATTTGGAAATCCAGAGCGAGCCCGACGCCCGAGACATCACGGATACGATAACGACTTGACCAGCACCTACATGTTTACAGTCTTGTAACGACAATGGTCGCTTACAACATTTACATTGGGAATATTAGTATTTGCAAAACATAGTAATTTATCATCAACTTAGGTACATGTAAGTTGAAATTGCATTATGTTTGCCTGGTCGATTTTAATTCCTAACTAGACATATCGCCTGTTCTAAGGAATTAAATATGTTTTGTGTATCAAAATATCAAGTTGCAAGGTGTCATATTTTTAGTTATTATTAAAATAAGTTAATTACTGAAGATGTTCCATTTTTATATAAAAAAAAAAACAAATAGTATCTTGCGTAAATTGTGATTTTCGTATAATTTAATTTTTTAACCTACCATGTTTATTCATTGGCCCTTGAGGTGATTTTCCCACGAAAACAGCGCTATAGAAATAATCCATTTATTATTAGCCACATACGTTGTAATTTGTAATGAATCACCGAATTGTTTCTTGTTGCTAGGTCGCTAATCTCTGGTGGAATGATATGATGAAATTCATTTAGCTCTATGTAAAAAATATATATAACATTAATAGGCCAACATAGGATTTTTTCATGTACTTAGATGAGGGAATTTATTCTCACTTTTTTAATCTCCGCTTTAACTCCTAGTGAGATAGGCCACGGACCGCCGGTGAGGAGGGAAAGGAGATGAGGAAAATGAAAATTGGGAAGTTCTATTTCAAATCTGATCATAGTTCAAGCCATTTCAAACAGTGTTTCGTTTGCGAATGGTGGTGTTTCACCAGGATGATAATTAGAGTACCTACCTACCACATTTGAACAGACAATTAATAGTCTGTCTGGGCTTTAGGAGTCAAAAGGTTTTATGTAAAATGACTACATTGGTTTTCTTTCAAATCGGTATAGATCGCACTTGAATCAATTATCTCTTCCAGTCTATTCGTATCTGGATTTATTTTTTGTGTGTGCCGCTGACTTTTTTTCTGTTCTGGTATTCAAGATAATTGGCTCCTTTCGCAGAGATGTTAAAAGTGATCGGTAAATGACAAGTGCACTAGAACATTTAATTGCTCGATGTTGTTAATCCAGTTTAAGTATCTGTTGGGCGGCGTCATGGCGCGCAGAAGAAGTAAAAATTTCTCAGAACCGAGTCGTGGCCGATTAGGCTTGATGTTTTCATTCGGCCTTATCCCGATTCCGGATCCCGCGCAAGCGCCGGCGTGTGGCGGGCCATCAACATTTGGAGATTTGAAATACACTGGTAACACTGAACTGATTATTCCTAGAAGTGTGATCTGTACCAATTTTAAAGAGAATACGCCAATTTACATTAGATTTATTAATTAATTAAATAACGCACTTGGAGGCCTGATCTCTAGCACGGTCAAATCGATAAATTAACAATATCGGATCGATAGGCTTAACTGATGATGATTTTATATCGATTTCCCGAGTACGGTTACGCTCGTTAGGCGTGTTGATAGCCAAGTCGATATTGACAATGAAATAAATTGGAAACCGCCCTACGATATCCATCCCATCGGCATTCCTGAACGTCAAACACACATACAATTAAATTGACAATTTTGAATGAATGCTTACTAAGATACAATAATATTAAATACATTCACTTTAATAAATATTGGCAGTCCGCATGTACTTTTTGACAAAAAAATTAGTCAATTGGTCAATGAGATCTTTAGCCATAACTCGTGATATTCTGAACAACTACCTGAATTTAGTTTCTCCAAGCTCGAACGGATTCAATGGATCCCGTATACCACGTATTTCAATTATACGAGCTTCGTTAGTCTGCCTCCGTTCATTAAGAGGAACGGCTGGGCTGCCTCTTTCATACATAATTTAATTTTGGATTTGAGGCCAAAATACCCATCCAAACTGAATGATACATTTTTTTTTAAATTAAAGGTTCAGTAAATATCTAATATGAATGGGACCATGAAAAAAAAATCATAATTTTTTTTTAAATTATCATATTGCTATATAAATACGATTACGTAAATAAAAATATAAAAACAAAATATTTAAAAGAAGAACGTTTTTTCGGGTCGATATTTTAAATTATGTACGGAAAATTTGTGTTTCAACGTAACTGCTCGTTTTTAATTTAATTTAAAGTCTCATTTAATTTAATTTTAATATATTTTTATCTTATGGTACATTATATTTTCAAAGCAGATGGGGTAAAACTTTTTTTAAATCACCGTTAGCCCCCCCAATTAGGCAATTCGGGAATTTCGGGAACACTGACACGCCCGCAATACACTTCTATCGATCAATTTTCTCTTTAGTGGTAAATTTTAGCATCCATTTTATTGTTGGTAAATTTGGTGAATACTAGTTGTAAATTTGTTTTGTTAGGTTAAGTTACTTATTTTTTAAATTTATTTTATAGCATTACAATACTTCCACTTCATGTGGTCTAATATAAATATATAACTCACATATTTTTTATTTATTTTTTTACATATTCCTTATTCATTAATACTTATTATATAAATAATTTTTACGTCTTACTCTAATTATGCTTAATCTAAGTAAATTTTTTTTATTTCACTATTATGCTATGCATTTTAATGCCATAATACAGTGAACCGTTTTGTGTTTTTGGGATTTATTTCTTTTTTTTTTGTCTAATATCTTCTTTCTGTCCTGTATGTGTG
>JAHDVE020001096.1:0-17581 GCA_022606495.2 Halesus radiatus | reverse complement strand
AAAACACTTTTATGGCTGATCGGTGCCTCAGATTGATCATTCGAAAAGTTGGGGATAACGGCCAAAGTACGGCATTTGATACAATATTAGTGCATATTTTCGTTTGAGCATCTATTTTCACATATGTCAATTGCAAAGGATACGATAATTACTTATTTCTTCAAAATAATGTGTACGAAATTTAATTTGTACCATCTGATTTTGACAAAAGACGTGCGGAATGAAACTAAGGAGATTTGATTTAGTTCATTGAAAATAATATGTTTTATTAATATTGAATACATTTGAATTCATTTAAAAATACTGCACTTCTCTTTTTACATAATGCTCGTGTAGAGAAGCAGAGTGCACATATTGCGTTTACATAATAATGTTTCCTAAAAGTGTCACAAGAAAATTATCCTTGAAAAATGTTTACATGATAGTGTTACAGAGTTGGTGGTTTACATAATGGAAAAAAGAGAGAGTATAGCGACAAGTTTTTAATTAAAAGTTATAGTAAACATAACATAATACATGTAAGTGCAATGTAGCGTAGAAAATTTACCTGTATGTGTGTGAATTGCTTTTATTTTGCTTGATTTTCGAATATTTTAAAGCTTATTTTAAAATGTTTTTTAACCTCCCTACCCATACGAACGTACGTAATACGGCCGCTATATTGTCGCCCGAACGCAACAAGCCGTATCCCGTACGTTCAGGTACAAAAAAGCTATACCCGAAACCCACAAAACATTCGTATACGTCAAGTTTGTTCCTGCGTCATCTCGTTTAGTATTTCGAGGTCAGCCGAAGCTAACGGATGTGTTCGGGTATTTTCGTCTCCCCCTTACAAGTTACGTCACTAGTCACGTGTATTGTTATTGCGAAATCTAAAGTAGGTAAAAAACGATGTTTTTTACCTACTTTTTGAATAATAACCCACGGACGGGCGGTTAGTTGCATTTGAAAGTTCGATAGTATCTTTTATTTTTTCTCATGTATTTATTGAAAAAACGTATTTCTTGATATGTGTAAAGGTGTTGTACAAATGAAGTATCGATTTTACATAGTGAGAAAACGATTTAGTTTATGTATCTCTCCCTCCTATGGTCTGTAGTGCGATTTAATTTCCGCGAATGGCTTGGTGCGGTAGGTAGGGATTACAGTCTACAGAATTTAAGTACAGAACTACGTACGGCAAATTTTCCCAATTATTCCTGTCTGGCGCATACCTCCTCGGCCTGAAGTAATTTAATTTGTCATTTATCGATAAACAAAATGTCTAGCCACTATCCGAATGACAGCTTCGACTTTAAACTGACACAAATGATAATTTTACGAAAGTTATGCAATTATTTTTATCTCACATGACGATAGAACCTAACACGACAAGACAAAAATAATTAAAACGGCAAGATGGAAAATACGGAAATAAAATCGGAAATAAAATCGTTTTAAAAAGATTCGTGTTTGTGTAATGGTGCACACTGCGCACAGTGGTTCAAATTGTTTCGAAATTATTTGAAACAACATTCCCCCTTACCCCGCAGAAGTCCCACGATACAGTTAATCTACTACGCAAACAAGAATTTCTTTCAAATGATTCTACTATTTAAAAAAAATTGAAAGAAAGCCAAATATTCCCGGTTACTAATAAAATGACAATATCGAAAATCTCTTACAACCAGCCGAGGAATTTAACTCAAGAGGCCTGGATGAGACCCAGACGCGATGACAACTCAGCCACTAACAGCTAGCTACGTCAAAACAAAGCGACATCATAAGAAAAAGTATACCGATTTGGGCCTCTGATTAATGCTTCAATTGTGACAACTGTTTCGTCTTCTGGGAGCATGTTCAAACTAAAGAAACAAAAATTAATATATTGCTATAGATGGATAGATGGATGGATGAATTTATACTTATTATTAAGGGTATCATTGCATATGTGTAGGTATACTACCGACAGTGATGTCCATGCGAAATGTCACTGAGAAACTGTCCGGGGTAACCGCTTAACCAACTTAGCTGAGACCAGTTCAATTTACGCCATTTACACCAATATCATACTTCATGTTCAAGATTAGTTAATATTATCCTCCATTTTTATAAATCCCATATTATTGGCTGCTATCCTTATGATGATTGCAAAGTTTCACCTGAATATGAAGTATGATATCGGTGTAAATGGCGTAAATTGAACTGGTCTCATTAGCTAAGTTATAATAATAATAATAATAATAATAATGTTTTTATTTAATTTCTAATACAATTACAAACATGTTATATTTAATACGTAAGAGAAATTACAGGTACTTATTTAATAATTTGTTACATAACGCAAATATCCCATAAATACTAGCCACTCGTTAGGTTAGCACCCCTAGCGACAAAAATAAACACCACTCCTACTCGAGTTCCGGTTCCCGCACGCTCGCTACACTCCCGCATTCTCTCTGTGGACTTGGCCTTGACAACAACCTCCCCGAGGTGCACCATTCACCGTGGGCCTGACCATGGATTACTGCGGACACAAGATCGTCCGGGTAATCCATGGTCAGACCTCGAAATAGGCAAGTCCAAGAAAATGCAACAGCATCTGCAGGCTCAGTAGAGGTGTTTATTCCCAACTAGGGAAATTAACTAACAGTGGATATGCTAATTTAATAAAACAATGTACAAGGAAAAAGAAATATAATAAAAATAAAAATAAAAAAATTCAGAGATATTTAAATAAATTCAAATAAATTCAGGGATATTTAAATAAATTCAGGCAGTGGTGAAGATCGCGTCAATGAGAAGAGATTCTTTCAAGAATCAATAGAATTTCCCTTTTGAATCTTTCCTCACTGACGCAAAATATGTCGATATCCTCTGAGATTTTGTTCAGGAGCAATATACTCCTCCCCACCGGGAGAACCATTGGCAGGTTGGTTCTACAGGTAGGAAGATAGAATAATCTATGACGACGCTGTCTTAGATGTCATCAGGAACATAAAGACTTATGCGTTCCAAAATAGCTGAATTCTCTATGGAGCCTCGCAGTAGTCTAAAAAAGTGGGTAGCGGCATACCCCTCTCTTCTGAGCTGCAGGGAGTGAAATCCAAGCATGCCCAGAAGAAAGTTAGTTGGATAAAGCCACGGATAGAGTCCGTACTCCCTCATGTAAAGAAATCTCAAAAACTTTTTCTGAACCCTCTCTAACATGAGGGAGCACCCCGTCTCGTGAGGATTCCAAATAGCCGACCCACTCTCCAGCCTACTACGGACTAAAGAGAAGTATAATATTCTAAGAGTACGAGTATCCCGAAAAACCCTCACGGTCCGAATGACAAATCCTAACATTTTTAATGCAGATTGACATACCCCTTCGATATGAACACGAAACGTAAGTTTACTTTCATACACGATTCCAAGATCCTTTATAGTAGAAACACGTTTGAGATTATGACTGAGCATAGTATATCTGTGGTAGGTGAGACTAAATGCTCTGGTGAAAGACAGGACTACGCATTTTGAGATATTGAAATAAAGCTGATTTCGTAGGCTCCATTCAGAGATGTTATCAATGTCAGCTTGAAGATGTAGGCAATCTAAAATATTTCTAATTAGTAGAAATAATTTGAGATCGTCAGCGAAAAGGAGAAAGCGAGAAAAACGGATGACTTTTGCAATGTCATTAATGAAAGTAGAGAAGAGAAGAGGCCCTAGTATTGACCCTTGGGGGACCCCAGAAAAAACAAGAAAATCAGCGGATTGAAAAATTCCGTGTGTGACAAATTGCTTCCGGTTTTTGAGATAACTTCTAAAAAACTTTAGCATACGTAGGGAGAAACCCATTTGGGCAAGTTTTGTTAGTAAGATATCGTGATTCACGGTATCAAAGGCTTTGGAGAAATCATTATACGAACAGTCTACTTGGTATCCACTATCTAGGGACCTAGCAACATAGTCAGTGAAAACCATCAGATTGGTTTCCGTAGATCTTCCTTTTCTGAAACCATGCTGTTCGGGGATAATATATGCGTCTATTTGAGGTACAATGAATTTATGGATTAGTTTTTCAAAAAGTTTAGCAGGAGCTGAAAGTATGGCAACAGGTCTATAATTCTCGATTGACTTTTTGGAACCATTTTTAAAAATAGGACATATTTTTGAAATTTTCCATAATTCTGGAAAAGTGGAGGTACTAATAGCTAGATTAAATATAAAAGTTAAAGGTGCTTTGAGGAATTCAGCGCACCCTTTAATAAAGAATACGGGAACGAAGTCGGGGCCGATAGAGTGCGAGTTCTTCATGTGTCTTATGGCATTCATAACATCAGATTCCGTAAATATACATAAGTCAACGTTAGAGGCTCCTCTGGTATTAAATGCGGCAGCATTATTAATATCTAGAAGTGGAGGATCTCTACTGTAGACAGTTGGTTAAGCGGTTACCCCGGATAGGTAGAGGTCCTGGGTTCGAGTCCCAGATGCGACTGAAATCTTTTTAATTTCTGTTGTTTTTTCGGTTTCGTGGTTCATTTGGGTTAATATTATCTTCTTCAATGATTAAAATATTACAATTAGGGTTACAAACTTCAGTAAGTTATAAAAAAACAAATTGAGCTTATTTATTGTTTTTAATGTTAAAAGGACTAGTTTATGCCTACATTGAGAATACAATATTCAAAAGTTTTCCAGGGTGTTCTGTTTATTTTATTATAAATGACTTTTTTCAATTTCAAAGGAATTTCTTTTCTGTCTGAATAACAAGTTTGAAATATTCTGTATGCAAAAACAATGCAATATTTGTGAGTCAGAATTGTTCAAGTTCGGGTATGAATTGTGTATTGAATATGTGAAAATTTCCTTTTATTATCAACTTCCACTGAAAAGTATGGCCAACTGAATAATTGAGGGTACTCCTTGCCAAATTCATGGTAAAAATACATTTTATTTAGAAATTGGTAGCCTTTTTAATTTTTCTATAATTTATTTTTATGGTGCGTTATACTTAGGGTAGGCACAGCTTTCCAGCCTTTATGGACTTTGGTGTGAGTATTGCTCTATGAATTTCGGATATGAATTGTCCATTGAATATTTTTAAAAGGCTGTTTTATCACCATCCTCTGCTGATTTTTGTTGCCAACAGATCAGAGATTCGTCGCTTTTTTTTCTCTCATATTTTATTGTTCTTTTTTTATAATGGTAGACACAGCCTTTATGGACTGGACGCCACTGGTAGTAATTTATTAACTTTGTCCAAGGTATGCTCTCCCCAAATATTTATATTTGGGGAGAGCATACGCGTGAAAATTGTATAATACATGTTCAACAACTACCTACATCTCAGTCTCGTGTTGACGTATTTATATGTCTGCATTAAATTAGTAAAATATCATTAAAAAAACTATAGTGAAGTAAGCTTAAAGTACTCAACTATTATAAATCGAAGACCACTCGTCAAACCAGTGGATTTTTATCTCGCGAAGTGGCTTTTTTCAGTGTTTTTGTCTTCATTATAAAACTGCCACAAATCGTCAATCTCTTCTGAAACGCGTCGGCTGTCATAAAATACAAAAAGTGCCTCCTTTAAAGAAACTTAAGTGAAACTATCATTATTAACATCAAATTAACCATCTCGAAATCACCTTTTATATAAAGCTCGAAGATAATACACATTTACAATGAATACACAATGCATCGTATGTGAAAAGAGTATTGATACTCCATCAGACTTTATATCCTGTAGTGTTTGTGTAAATAACTATCATCTTTCTTGCGCGGAAATTGTGGAAACCTCACGCCGTGGTACTAGAAATATGCAGTGGAAATGTAAAAAGTGCATGAAAATTTTTAAAAATAACAAAACCAAACAAAGTAGTCACATATTATTATTAAATGAACATGAAGAGCCATATATCGTCAAACAAGCCAAACAGTCAATACAACCATCAAAATCTTTACAAGCCCAGTCAAACTCCACAGAAAAATCATCAACTACAACGGCAGATGGCGATAATCAAGGCCTCTTAACTTCAGAGTTATTTATTAGGGAATTGGCTAATTTCAAAACATCTATAATGGAATTTGTAGATGCCAAATTCAACTCGTATGCAAAAAAATATGAATCAATCATATCACAAAACAATGAAATTATAAAATCGATTCAATTTATATCGGAACAACGTGAAGAACTAAAAAACCGTAATACTGTCCTACGAAATACTATTTCCCAACAAGACGACAAAATTGATAGACTTGGGCATTTAAGCCAAATATGCAACATCGATATAAAGGGGTGTTCCTGAGTCAAGCATTGAAAATAATCTAGAAGTACTAAAAATATATCAGAAATAATTAACTATGAAGATACCGCTATACCTTTGCAGTATGAAATAACAAAAATCTACAGACTGGGACCGAGAATTTCAGAGAAAAATCCCAAATCCATAATAGCGACGTTCAACAACATTAAATCTCGTGAAGACTTCCTATACAAAATTAAAGCTTAAAAGAAATCCACTACCATCAACACAAATAAGTTAAATACAACGGACCTAGGATTATCGCAAGACACCAAACACATTTACATATCCGAACACTTAACACAAAAGGGAAAATTTATATTTTTAAAATAAAAACCAGTCAAACCACAATTCTAGCACTATATAGGTCACCTAAACAACAAAATATTTCATCCTTCCTTAAATCATTAGACTTGGCCTTATTGAACTGTTCACCAAATGAAGAACTAATGGTAATTGGTGACATTAACATTGATTTACTTAAGCCTATGTCAACAAAAACACTAGATTATAAAAATCTCATGACTCAACACTGACTTGTTTCTCATATTAATGCTCCTACTAGATAAACTGATACGACTAATTCATGTATTGATCACATATTTAAAGAACAAAAAAAATGGCAAGGGAACTGTATATCAATCAACCATAACAGACCATTACTCAATTGTAATTGGCCTTATGCATAATAAACCCATTACCGGAACATCATGTTGTAATATAAAAAAGAAAAAAAATTGTTTCGAACTGACTTCTATAATTTAATTAACTTGGAAAATTGGCACTCCACTCTAAATTCCACAGGCGTAAACGTTGCTTTTAATACCTTTTCTGAAACCCTTTTGAAACATATTGAGGATGTTACCGAAGAATCCCCTTTGAAAAATTCAAAAAATAAAAATCTGAAACCATTGAGCCGATGTAATCAATCAATCTACCAGTGAAATAAATAATATACTCATGTTAGACTCTACTAACTCCGCTAAAATTTCACAAACCATTAAACAATTAAAGCCCTCTCGCTTAAGCAATCATGACAAATTATCCTCAAATATACTGAAAATAATTGAACCCTTTATAAACCAACCACTAGTACATATCATTAACCTCAGTCTCAATAAAGGTTTTTTCCCAAACAAACTCAAACTCGCTTTAGTTCAACCAATTTTTAAGACTGGCACTCCTACTAATATAACAAACTACAAACCCATTTCCATATTATCATCGCTATCAAAAATTATAGAAAAAATAGTTTAAAAAAAGACTCATCAGCCATCTTACAAAATACAACATTCTCTCGTCAAGCCAGTATGGCTTCAGAGAAGGGCTAAACACAGATTCAGCTATTTTAGAAATAACGTCACATATAACACAAGCCCTAGACAAAGGTGATAAATGTTTGGCAATATTTCTGGACTTACGCTAAGGCATTTGACACAGTTTCTCGCCCAATCCTTCTAGCCAAGCTCCAAAAAATCGGAATAAATAATAAGGCGTTTGAATGGTTCAAATCATACCTAACAGACAGAAAGCAGTGTGTTAAGCTACCATCACGTAAATCATCTTATCCAACCAGCATCAATATTGGTGTACCACAGGGCAGTGTACTCGGTCCCATAATTTTTCTCATTTACATTAATGACTTATGTAGACTACCGATTGATGGCAACATAATCACTTTCGCCGATGATACTGCACTAGTACTAAAAAGTAAGACATGGCAAGAAACATTTCATAAAGCGGAACTAATATTGAAAAATATTAAACAATGGTTGGATGACAATCTACAGACGTTAAATATAACTGAAACGAAATATCTAACATTTAGTCTTAACATTCCAAGTCGGCCTTCAATCAATCATGTACTAAAAATACATTATTGTAGAGATCTCTCAAATTGCCTATGCAACTCACTGGAATGAGTGGATTCCATTAGATGCTTGTGTGTAATAATTGATAATAAACTTCTATGGGAAGAACACGTAATTATTGTCTCAAACCGTATACGAAAACTGTCATATATCTTCAGATCATTACGAAATAAAATACATTAAAAACAGCATACTTTTTCTATGTCAATCAATTATATCTTATGGTATAATAGTCTGGGGAGGATGCTTTTTAACTATATTAAATCCATTAATTAAAACTCATAAATTGATAATGCGTACTATTTACAAAGTACACTATATTCACCCCACAAAGGACTTATTCAAGGACTTCAAAGTGCTCAATATAAAATCCTTATATATCAAACACATATCATCCTATTTAAATTCAAATATATAAAAAAATATATTGTCGAATCAAGCTACAATACTAAATATTCCAACCAATCCAATTATATTATTCCAACAGTTTAATTTCCTTGCTACTAAAATCTTCAATAATTTAACAATTGAAATAATAATTTAATGAGTGATTGTGATAGTGTTAGTAGCCTATTTCTCGTATTCAGATAGAGGTGTATATGTGTATGTTCATTTGTACGTTCATATGTATGTGTGTGTATACGAGTATGTATACATACATAAGGTTGTGTGTATGTGTCTGTACATATGTGTATATATTCGTACATATATGTGTGTATTATATGCGTATGTGTTTGTGTGTGTATGTATGTGTGCACCTATGTGCACATGTGTGCATGCTTGCAAAAATATTCAAAAAATGTATTTTTTTGTGATCTAAAATCCTTACGCATTTTTTTCTCCTTTCTATCTTCTATTTTCTTTTATAATTTTTCCGTTTGTCAGCATGTTAATATAATTAATATAATAAATCCATATGTTTACACTAGACTTCATACAAATGTGCATGCTTGTGTGCATGCTTGCACATATAAAAAAAGTATATTTTTGTGATCTAATCCTTACGCATGTCTTTTTCTCATTTCTATATTCTACTTTCTTTTATATTTTTTACAATTTTCAACATTTTAATATAATTAATCTAATAAATCCATATGTTTACACTAGACTATACTAAGTAACTATACTCCATTGGTCGCCATGAAACAGGCAGCCGCCTAGTATGGTGATCTAATGTATCTACTCCATGTAAATGTCTCCATTAAATATCATGTATTTTATAAATAAATAAATACATGTACAGCAATATACGATTACTTATTAATACCATATCCACCTTTGGGTGGAAGGGGAAGCAGGTATTGGAGTTGAGTCGAGGAAGAGGAGTAGAAGGATGAGGGTAGAATTAGAAAAATAAAGATGACATGTAATAAGATTACTGTAGTTGACATGAAGTCGTGTTATCCGCACCTAAAATAAAATACAGGGAACTTCTGTAACAATAATAACTAGCAGTAAATATTTATTTATTTATTTTTATAAACAATAATTATTAGCCTGAAACACTCATCCAAATTGAAAAAACCTTCCGAGAAAAGATAAATGTCGCCGACAGGACTCGAACCTGCACCCTTCTGATTGCCGGTCAGATGCTCTACCGTTGAGCTACGTCGGCTTATCGCAAATCCGCCAAGTTAATCAATATATACTAGGGTTTCATTCAATAATTACTGTTTTTTATTATATTTCACCTGTAAACAACCAACTTTATTAGTATGAGATAATAATTTATCTTTTCTCGGAAGGTTTTTTCAATTTGGATGAGTGTTTCAGGCTAATAATTATTGTTTATAAAAATAATTGTTACCCTTTGCGCTATGCACAAAAATCTTGTCTTAAAAACTTTAGTTTATCAATTAATATTTATTTATTTATTTATTTACGGACCAATGTCCAATTACACAAAATACATAACACGAAATGAAATAAACAAGAGCTACAGAAAAAGAACACCGCATATATAATACAAGAATGAAGCAATGACAAAATGAGGAAAAAATATACTTTTGAGAGAATATGTCGGCATGTACGTCTCTATTTGCAAGTTTACTGTTTTATCAGTTAAAGGTCCCTTTCATGAATTCATTTTGATTGAAGTTCACATTCCGTCTACTGATATAGAAAAGGGGATTCCATCTGTTATTTGGTTTCATCCCATATGCTTTTAGTTTGTTTAACAAAATTTTATGAGAAGCTTTATCGAATGCTTTGCTAAAATCAGTATAAACGGCGCCCGTTGGAAATGGCGAATTAAGATTGACTAATATATATTTTTCAAAGGTAATTAAATTTATAAATGAATTATAAATTACTTTGTAATCACCACTTTATTAATATTTTCACATCAACATGTTTCGAAAGCGATGCCTTCCTCATCAGGAATATACAGAAGCATCGCTTTCGAAACATGATAATATGTATATATTAATAAAGTGGTGATTACAAAGTAATTTTAATTCGTTTATCAATAATGACGCCACAAAGTGAATACCAATATTTTAAACAAATTATATTTGTAATTAAATTTAATCATTGAAGAAGACAATATTGACGGCCTCCATGGTCGAGGGGTAAGGCTCTCGACTACGAATCCGAAGGTCGCGGGTTCAAATCCCGGCGTGCGCAAGTAAATTTTATTTAATTAATTTGTGTTGTTTCACAATTAATTCATTTAAAAATAATATATAGCATAGGAGTATTTGCGCACGTTTCAGAGTGGAAGATACTCTCAGTATCGCCCTGGTGAAAGACCACCATTCAGAATTGAAACGTTGCTTGAAATGGAGTTAGCCGTGTTGGGTGACCAGATCTGAATAGCCAGGTATTCCCCACCTTCCTCTTCCCTTCTCCTTCCCCTCTCCAATACCTTCAGCTTCACAACATTCCTCAATTGGGAATGCCATAGTCTCACTGGCTCCAGATGGTTGGGAGCAGTTGGGACTCTTGTGCGGTATTCATATAAAAAACAAAAATTTTTTAACAAATTTCAAATGAAACATGAAACCGAAAAAGACACATAAATTAAAAAGGTATCAGTCGCGTTTAGGAATCGAACCCAAGACCTCCGTCTTACTGGGACAATATTCTACCCCTGTAAACCAAACGTAAAAAAGCATTATTTAAAAATGCATGGTAAAAATTTCTAAATTTAAGAAAAAAACATATATATATATATATATATATATATATATATATACACAAGTAATAAAAAAAAATCAGATTAAGGAGATTTTGCAAGTAACTTGCTGACGCAATTCCTTTTTTTGTTTATTAGTAACGTGTTGAAGTTTTATATTATAAATTTAAGTTGTTTTGGGTTATATGGTATGTTGAGAGGTTTCTTTTAGGAAAATATCCAATACGCGAAGTGGAGGCAGAATTTGTGTTTTTGGTAAGAATGAATTTAATGTTGGGTACTTGAAATTGATTGTTAGAGTTATCTATTGTGCTTTGTGAGTGAGATATGTGGGAAAGTGGTGATTTTATGCATATATTATAGTTTGTTTTTTAATAAATAGCTTCCTGATATCAAGAATGCCGCTTTTATATACTGATATCAAGAATGCTACTCATTATACCTGGTTATTCTATAGAATGCATACCCTTTTCCTAGAGGGCAATGTACATTTTTCCGCCGGTGTGATTCTGAGAAACCTCCCTAACCCACCCCTGCGTAACCATGACAACGGGGGAGTTAGCCGCCATCTTGAACGGAAGCTAGCTAATCCAATTCACAGCCTCCTCAGTCGGTGGATAGCCCCTGCACAAAACAGTCCGCATCCCAGTTCTGAAATACCTCCAAGGGGTAAATAAACCGGTTATGGTGATACGATTCTCCCGATTCTCGAAACTTTTCAAGCGACTCGACGATGTTTTCAAGAAAGCATCTGGATATAGTTACGAAGAAATCTCGTTCGATGTTATTGTTGGGCTCATGTATAGACCGACCGATCCTTCCAGCCTCGGAGTTTCGCGAATGCTTTTCGGTAAGTAAATAAAACTTTTTATTTTGTTAGATTTATACAAACGCGTAATAGGTACGCGTTGTAAACATTAATTGCACACATTATTCAACTATCGGGGTGTATTTTTGACACTTTACTATCTTCATTACTAGAATTTAAAAAAAAAATTGTTTACGAAAATGATAATGTTAAAAATATGTCAACGAAACGACCGACGCGTTTTACACAAAAAAAATTGTTACAAAAACCACTTGCAAGAAATACGAAGACATTAAATTAGATTAAAACCACTGAAGTCAGAATTAATAGACTTGCCCTAAATACTATTTTGACGGCTGGAAAAGGTCGCGTGACACCCATTTTGGCACCAGTTTTGGTTCACTGCCGTCCACGTTTCGCGTGATTTTGCCTGCGGTAAGCAAATTACAAACATTTATAAAAAGGGTCAAAATAATTACTCTAAGAAAATATTCGGTTTTCGTAAACAAGCCAAACCTTTTTTATTTGTCGCTGTTTTACTTAAATTGGCGGAACGCTTAGCTAGCTCCCGCCCCCCTTTTTTGATTGCTTCCCCTTGCTTGTTAGGGCAACTCTATTTATTATTTGCTCCGTGATTATACCTATTAAAAATTAAATCAGTTTTGATTTTTAATAAGTATCTAGGTACTATTTTAATCTAAATGTCCCTGGCAACCTTTTCTATCCGTAAACAAAAGATTGCTAGGGATCGAGCTTTCATGGGTCTGATTTAACAAACATTTTTTATTATTTGGTTTAAGATTGTTACGATTATATAGAAATAGTCGTAGCGATGGGAGATTCTTTTGACGAATGCACGAAGGTTGTTGAAGAAATTATATAAATTATATATTGAATCCCATATTATTGGCAGCTATCTTTATGATGATTACAAAGTTCTTCACGGACACAATTGCACACTAGACAGTGTCTCGCATGAATATCCGATTTTTTTATTTATTTATATGAGACATTTATTATTTAAAAAAGGAGAATAATATTGACAAATCTTGAATTTGAGATATGATATCGATGAAGGTGACATAAATTGAACTCGTCTCATTAGCTATGTTGGTAAAGCGGTTGCCCCGGATAGGCAGAGTTCCTGGGTTCGAGTCCCAGATGCGACTGAAATCTTTTTTTTTTCTGTTGTTTTTTTCCGGTTTCATGTTTCATTTAGGTAATGTTAATATTATTTTCTTCAATGATTAAATATTAGTTATATGTCTGAGTGACACGTTATATAAATTATTTGTAAAGCACCCTTATGGTGATTTTCCCACGAAAACGACGCTATGGAAGTAATCCAACTATTGTGATTATTATTACAACCCTAAAATTGAACATTTCAGTCTCTGCTAATTCAACAAACTGCTTTTCTGCACGGCTTTGCTGCTGCGTCACACTACCAGTATAGTATGTTGTTTTTCAGCGTTACACAGAATCAGATAATCCCATCTTCCACAGACTTTCTGGTTTAGGAACTTGAGTAGAAATTAGAAGTTGAGTAGAAGACAGACATCATAAGAAATCAGAACATACTTGTTGTTATTTTTGCATTTCCCAACATTTTCATTCTTCCCTGGACCCTCTCCATTCCCGCCCCTGTGGAGGAATTTCTCACTGGTTGCGGACCCCTGCTTTACATGTTGCTAACTCAAATAATACCACGAATGCTTCTGTAAAAATCTGTAAATTCTGTACGGGTAGTTAAGAAAATGTTAAAGTTTTAAAATACAGAAAATCTCAAACTGAAATCCCTAAATTCTATGAAATACATTTCAAAATATCTGTAAATAGGTACAGATAGAAAAGCAGAGAATGTGATTTTGAACATCTTACTTAAAATTCCACTACGTATTTAATATCGAAAGATTACAGTTTGAGGATTATTGTCTTTTGAAACCTCATTTTATTTTTATTTTTATGTGAGTTCCTCATAAGAGTCCCAGCTGCTCCCAATCGTCTGGAGCCAGTGAGACTATGGCATCTCCAATTGGGGTATGTTGTGAGGCTGTAGGTAGTGTGGAGGGGAAGGAGATGAGGACGAGGAAAGAAGGTAGGGAAGTACCTGGCTAATCAGATGGGATTCGAACCCGCGACCTCCGGATTCATAGCCGAGGATCGTAACCACTCAACCACGGAGGTCGTCAAATTTATTTTATAGATTTTCCTAATTGACTGTATAGAATTTACAGATAAATCATACGTAGTATTTCTTGAGATAGCAACCTGCAAAATCTGTATTTTTGGATGCTGACCATTAGTGTCATAGATATTAATTACAAGGGATGTTAGCTGCAGTGAAGTTGGTTGTCGACTAATTCGCATTTTGTTGTCGTCCTTTTTATGTTGTTGGAATTCGTTTTTTTTTAATAATCGGTGCTATTAAATCCTCTAATTTTAAGCTTCACCTGTGTAATCTAGATTCCCCATGAAGAACCCAAGAAACATTATAATTTTATTGCAATTCACATCTACCAGTACCGTGCAGTGCAGAACAGTACAGCGCAGACACAGCACAGATGCGAGTATTCACATTACACCGCGTAGCACAGCACAGACGCGAGTACAGCTGTCAACTGAACTGCCAACCGAGCGTTAACGTCCGCGTTTGAGGGTTTTATGATCCTATTTCCATATTTATTATCACTAGCAGATTAAAACCCACTGCCGCGAGTTTTTGCTACATTTTTGACATCACACCCGCACTGAAAAAAAACCAGAACAGTTTTGAACACACGTAAAAAGGACACAGTATATTCATCGTGGTACGAATTGAATAGCAAACTCTTTTGCATATGAAGGGAAATTACCATTTTTTAGTATTCGTGTCTATGCGGCGATTAACATAAATTTTATAACCTAAATTCTCTGAGCAATATCTGTGTTTTCCAAATAAAGAGGTTTCCGGAAACAGTCTTATATCCTCGGGAACGGTATTATAGCCCTGCATCTCTATACACTACATAACAAAGCATGCTAAAACATTGCATGGGGGAAATGCTGAGAAATTGCCTATATACAAGGAGTTTCCTCAGATTATTGTGTTCACCAGAAAGTGCGGCATAGAAAGACGTTCATAAAGTTGCATAGGTGGATAGTTATTAATTAAACAGAAATATTCCTATTTTCGTAATCAGATTTCCCTCTTCCGTGTGTGAACAAATATGCAGTAAATTTATTAATGGTGTATAAAATGAAACAGCTATAATAATCAAAATAGTTCAAAACCTGTAACCTTCAACTGTCCAATTCTAACAGTAGAAAATAACCTGATTGTTTTATGTTTCGAAAAATGTTTTTTCAGTCCGGAAATTTCCACAATATGTATTTATGCGAAATTTACCCTTATTTTTAAAATCACTATGCATCCTTTCAAACAGAAATGATTCCTCTGGTACCTGTAGCGAAAAAAATCAAGTTTGTTTTTTTGGTTACACTAAATCGTAAATGATATTTATTACTCGTTTACTGATGTATTACCCATCAGTAAACGAGTAATAAATATCATCCTTCAAAGTGATATGATCATCCTTCAAAGTTCCGACTAAAACCTATAAAATAAACTATGAAATAAGAAATCAATTAACTATGTAAATGTTGTACAAAAAGATGGATTTTGCGGATCGTTTAAAAGCAAACATTTAAAAAAATATAACTTTAAATTTTTTTAATCAAAAGAATAAATAACTTAGTTTACATCACTTTATTTATATACAATCAACATGTTTTATGAACAATGTTCACATCATCAGGATTAGTTGCATACTAAACTTAAAAATCAAATATAGATCACATATTGTTGGAAAGGGTAGAAGGAAGGGGAATGGGTAAAAGTGGGGGAAGGTTATTACAATTAGGGATTTCAAAGATATAAGCAGGGATTTCAAAGTCATTAGCAGGGAAAGACCGGTTAAGTGGGAAAAGGTTCAAAAGAGGGTTTATAAAAATTTGTTGCTTATTAATTATGTCTGCTTTATTATTTACATTTTTCCTAATTTCTAAAATCTCTAAATCATTTATCTGTGATTCCTTATAACCCATATGTAATATTTTAAGTCCATGGTTTTTGTCAAAATTATGATCATTTTCCAATAAATGATCTGCGAACTCAGATTCACTGTTGCCATTTAATGCCCTCAGATGTTCTTTAATCCTTACTTCAAAATTTCTATATGTTCTAGCTTTATAAAAGTAATTACAATCTTTACAATTGAGTTTATAAACGCCCGATTTTTTCGTTTTAATGTCGCTATCTTTGTTGTTAAGGATGAATTTTTTTAATTTATTATTTGTATAAATTGCTGGTTGTATAGAACCGGGAATGTTTTTACTAATTATTTTTGATATATCGTTATCAAATTTACACTAGAAATAGGTAAAGAGAAGAGTTTAAATTTTTTAGATTTAAATTAAACATTAATGGGTAATAAAATAGATTTCAATATTTTCCGTAAAGACACGTACACCGATATTGTTGTACATAATTCATCAAATCATCCTTTTTCTCAAAAACTCGCGGCTTTTCACTCTATGATTAATAGATTAATTACGATTCCTTTGTCTGTTCATAATTATACTTTGGAATTAAATATCATTAAGCAAATAGCAGTAAATAATGGTTATTCTACTAAAATAATTGATCAAATATTAAATAAAAAGAATAAACAGAAATTCTTAAAACTATATATCTACCCTTTCTCTAAACATAATAATAATCAATGGCGAAGAATGCTATTTGTTGATAACGATATATCAAAAATAATTAGTAAAAACATTCCCGGTTCTATACAACCAGCATTTTATACAAATAATAAATTTAAAAAATTCATCCTTAACAACAAAGATAGCGACATTAAAACGAAAAAATCGGGCGTTTATAAACTCAATTGTAAAGATTGTAATTACTTTTATATAGGTAGAACAAATAGAAATTTTGAAGTAAGGATTAAAGAACGGCAACAGTGAATCTGAGTTCGCAGATCATTTATTGGAAAATGATCATAATTTTGACAAAAACCATGGACTTAAAATATTACATACGGGTTATAAGGAATCACACATAAATAATTTAGAGATTTTAGAAATTAGGAAAAATGTAAATAATAAAGCAGACATAATTAATAAGCAACAATTTTTTATAAACCCTCTTTTGAACCTTTTCCCACTTAACCGGTCTTTCCCTGCTAATGACTTTGAAATCCCTGCTAATGTCTTCGAAATCCCTAATTGTAATAACCTTCCCCCACTCTTACCCATTCCCCTTCCTTCTACCCTTTCCAACAATATGTGATCTATATTTGATTTTTAAGTTTAGTATACAACTAATCCTGATGATGTGAACATTGTTCATGAAACATGTTGATTGTATATAAATAAAGTGATGTAAACTAAGTTATTTATTCTTTTAATTAAAATAATGACATCACAAAGTGAAACCCTTACAGAA